>JAFLJL010014499.1:0-87876 GCA_018398815.1 Conus ventricosus | reverse complement strand
GCAAGCAGTTTTGAGGTTTTTAATATGGGCTGAGAAAGTTAAGTTTTTGGTCAAAAATGACTCCCAGAAATTTGGCCTCTTTAACAGCTGGAATGGGCGATTTCCCTACTTGAAGTTCCGGATCTGGAAAAAACTGACGGAAATTATGGAAGTGAATACATTGGGTTTTGTAGCAGAAAAGGTGAAACCGTTTTCATCCGCCCATCGATGGATTTTATCTACGCAAAGCTGGAGCCTGCGCTGGACACTCGGGTACAGGCTTCCAGTTGCGTAGACAGCAAAATCATCCACAAACAATGAGCAGTCTGAACCCTGCTGAACTGATTTCACAATGTTGTTGATTTTAATACTAAAGAGGGCAGGAGACAGTATGCTCCCCTGTGGAACACCCAACTCCTGCTCGTGGACATCAGAGAGAGTGGTGCCAACCGGACCCGAAACTGTCGTTCTGCCAAAAAATTTTGAAATAAAAAGAGGAAGATGACCTCGAAAACCCAGATCGTGGAGATCATGAAGTATCCCCGACTTCCAGGTGGTATCGTAGGCCTTCTCCAAGTCGAAGAAAATTGCCACTGCATGCTGTCTGTTTAAAAAGCGTTCCTAAGTGTAGATTCCAGACGAATCAAATGGTCAACTGTACTACGATGTTTGCGGAAACCACACTGTTCTTTCGCCAAAAGGCCATCGGTTTCGAGTTTCCACATGAGCCTAGCATTGACCATTTTTTCCATCAATTTACAGACACAGCTGGTCAAAGCTATGGGACGGTAGTTAGATGGATTAGAAAGATCTTTCCCAGGTTTGGGGATGGGAATAATGAGGGCTTTCCGCCAAGAGGGTGGAAAGCAACCTGAAGTCCACACATGGTTATATACTTGTAGCAGTATGTTCAGACCTTCTTGCGGAAGATGTTTCAACAGTTGATAATGAATTTCATCTAGACCTGGAGAGGAATCGCTGCAAGAGAGTAAGGCAGATTTCAGCTCGTTTAATGTGAAAGGAAGATTGTAGTCTTCCATGTTGTCGGATGAAAAGTTGCAGGGCGATTTTTCTTTTAGGGCTTTGTTTTTGACAAAAGTGACCGATTTATTAGAAGAGAGGAATTCTTTTCAATGTAGAAGCAAGCAGATTAGCAACTGCTTTCTTTTTCTGTTATTAAAGAATCCGAAAACTTGAGATGGTTCACAGTGGGACAGGGTGTTCTTCCCTTTGATTTTCTTAATGATGTTCCACACTTTTTTCTTAGAAGTTTTTGATGTCAGCCTGGAGCAGAAGCTTCTCCAGGACCGACGTTTACTGATTTTAAAAGTGTGTCTCGATTGGCACGGAGTTTTTGATGGGTTCGAGCGTTGGGACCCGAAGGTCGTTGGTATACCCGACGCTGAGCCCGTTTTCTAACTTTGGAAATTTGTTGGCATTCTGAATCGAACCCAAAGGGTGTTTTTGGTTTTGAAGTTTTTTGGGAAGACCCTGGAATACGGTCTTAGCCCCTTTAACCATAGTTTTAAAGTCAGTAAATTCAGGGGGTGGGCCTGAAAAAATCAGTGCCCGGGAAAACTCCTTAAAACAGTGGCGCAAATAGACCCCCATTTTTGCTTTCTTATAATTTAAATGTGAAGCAGAGACGTGTTCAGTTATTACATTTTGTAAAAGGGAAACGGGGAAAGGGGTCATTTCCGTGCAGATCGAAGGGGAAGACCCCCCAATAGTCCAGGACCACCGGGGGGGTCAAAAACCCGCCCAAATCTAAAAAAAAAAGGGTGAACCGGGTGGAAGAATGGAGGAAAGTTCAGACCCGTCGGTTCAGCCCAACAAAAAACCCAAAATCCGAAAGGACTCCTCAATCAGCGACCCTGGAGGGACAAACCCGGGAAATTCCCCCAAAAGGGGTTTTTGAGTTAAAGTCACCCAACAAAAAAAAGGCCCAAGGGGATTTCCCTTCTATCAGACTGACAAGGTCCTGACGACAAAGGGGACAGAAGGGGGGGAAAGAAAGAAAAGAAAAATGTTCCCTTTATAGCCCCCCGACCGAAAAGGGGCCACATAAGGGCTGTCACCACGTTAAAACCCACTCCCCAGTCAAAAAAATAAAAAAAAAAAAAAAAAAAAAAAAAAACTTTCTACTCTCTTTTAAAGGGGGACAGGGGGGTTTTCAAAGAAACCAAAAAATTTTGTTAAAAATTTTTCTTCCGTAAATCTTAAATCAGATAAAAAATTTTAAATCCCCTCTCAAAAACTAAAAGGATCACATCAGGGGGGCACCCCCAAAACCCAGGACCCTTTCATGGACCCCGCTGAAAAATTTTGTGCCCTAACTTTCGTAAAGCCCCAACACTCTAAAAAACTTTTTTTCATTGTGAGTGGCGCATGACAGGGAAATGCACCACGGGCTTCTTCACTCTTTAAAAGGTAAGCATGGGAAAAATTTGGGAATGGGCCGGGGGTGGCACCCGGCACAAAACCCCGTTTCCTTTTTGCGACCTCCCGACGGGGAGGGGGAGGAAGTCCAAATTTTTGGGACGGTCTGAAAGAGTTTGTTACTCGTTGTGTTTTCCAAATCCCCCTTTCCCAGGGGGTCATCACTTAATTTTAAATTTTGGGGGTTTGGGCACATCTAAAAAAGGGGTTTAAAAATTTGGAATTTCTCTTCTTGGGGCTTTCTTGGCTAAACGATCAACCTTTCGTTCCCCCCGATGCCAACATAAACCGGGAACCCCAAAGCAAGATTAATGTTAAAAACCCGCCCCCCTTTAAATTTTGCAAAAAAGTTCAAAAAAAAGTAAAAGTTCTGGATGCTAAAGGTTTGGGGCCCAAACTTTTAGCCCCCAAAGCTGACAGCGAACCCGACAAACCCAAAAAAGTCCCTCTTCGAAGATTGGATTATTATCTTCAAAACCCAAAAACCCAAGAGCATTAATTTCAGCAGAATATACAAAAAGTTTGAATAAATTATGTTTCAACAGTATCTGAAAAGGACCCCGGGGCCCCTTAGGTGCACGGCCACCCCCCTTCAGACTTGGAACCCCCCCCCCCCCCCCCCCCAGTAAAAAATTTTTTGATAGGAGGGGAATTTGGAACAAGCTCAGCATACAAAGCCTTGTACCCCAGAGAGCTGGTAGACTTTTCCCAAAAAAAGTTTGGAAAAGACGAAATAAATCCCCCTGGCGTGAAAAAGGTCCACGGAGGTTGACCCGGGAAAAACAAAGAAAAATCCGACACAATCCTGGTCTAGACCTGCTTTCCGCCCCGTGACCCCTGTTTAAAAGGGAAAAACGGCGGAATACAGTTAGGGTTTGGGTTTCAATTTTGGTTTTGAAAATTGAGGGCAAAGCCACGTCATGGGCAGGATTCTGGGGTTCTGAGAAACATCTAATAATATTTTAGAGACATTTTAAGCCTGCGGTTGGACAGTGGGGGGTTCCCCCTGCCTCTGGTACAGGCTGTACACAGGGGGGGTGGGGGTTTTGCTCCAAGAAAGAGACGAAGCCCTTGTGGGGGAAATAGGGCCCCAAAAGTTTGGGGAAAAAGAGGGTCTTGCGAGCCGTACACAGCACAACAAAACCCAATTTTGGAACGGACCAAGGCTCTGTAGAGGTAAGAAATTTTTTCTATCAGCCCCCCCAGTGGGTTTGTGTGCTACGACCCCAAAGAATATTCAAGCTTTCGGGCAAAATTTTTGTGGGGTTTTTTTGGATGTGGTGAGAAAGTTTGATTTTTTGGGTAAAAAAATAACTCCCGGGAATTTGGCTTCTTTTACAAGGGAATGGGGGACTTGTCTAGACAAATTTTTCGGGATCATAAAAGAATCGACAAAAATTTTGGGGAAATAATTGACTGATTCTTTGGTGGGGGAGAAGGAAAACCCGTTTTCCTCGGCCCCCCTTTTTGGTTTCCCTGTTGACGAAAATTTTTGGAGCCCGGCGTACACGAGAAAGAAGCCCCAAACGCATAAGCGCAAAAGTCTTTCAAAAAAAGGAGAAGATTTCTTCCCAAAGTTTTTACCGTTTGGGAAACAATGTCTTTTAAAATTTTAATGCTAAAAAAGGGCGGGAGAAAGGAGGGCTCCCCTGGGGAACACCCAACTCCTGCCCATAATGCCCAGAGGTGTGGTGCCAACCCCGCACCGGAAAAACTGTCGATCGGCTAAAAATTTTGAATAAACAGAGGCAGGTGACCCCAAAAAACCAAGTTCTTTTTGGGGCGGGGGGGGGTTCCAATTGGGGGGGCCTTCGGGGGGGGGGGGGTTTTCCCACGTAGTTTTAAAACCCCTTTTTTCGAGGTCGAAAAAGATACGACCCACTTTTTTGTTTTAAAAAAGGCATTGCGGATGGTGGTTTCCGAGGGATTAAATGGTAACCGTGGGAAGTGGTGTTTCCCCGGAAACCGCACTTTTCCCCGGGGGCCAAAAAGGGGACCATCGGTTTCCAGTTTCCCAAACATCAGAGGGGGTTTTGGGCCCTTTTTTTCCTCACTTACAGAGGCGCTGGTCAGAGGGGTTTGGGGCGGTAGTTGGGGGTTTTGGTTTAAAGGTCCTTTCCAGGTTTTGGAAAGGGAATAAATCGGGGTTTTCCCGCCAGGGGGAAAAAAGGGGCCCCGGGGGCCCCAATAGGTTTTATAGATTTGGGAAGAGTCGGGAGAAGCTTTCGGGGGGAAAAGGGGCCCACAACCTGATAATAAAATTTTCATCCAGACCGGGGCAAATGGTGGGGTTTTGAAAACCCTAATTTAAGTTAAAACGATTGAAAAAGGAAGATTATGGTTTCAGATTTGTTGATTAAAATTTGTATAAAATTTTCCCTTTTTTTCCCCCCCCCCTTTGTTTTAAAAAAAGACTGCAGTTTTAAATTTGGATGATTTCGGGTTTGGAGGGTTTGGGGGCCCAACAATTGGCAACAGCTTGTTTGTCAGTAAATCAAGCATCAGCAATTTTCAATTTGATGAAGGGGGGGGTTGGGTGTTTTTCCCCTTTGTTTTTCTAAGGGAATTTTCCAAATTTTTTTCCCGGGAAATTTTTAGATGTAAACCCCTGGGCAAAAAGTTTCTCCGGGAACCGACTTTCCCGGTTTTTTAAAAGGGGTGCCTCGATTTCGCCGGATTTTTCTGAGGGGGCTCTACTTTTTTTTTGGGGGCCCCGAAGGTCTTTTGGTAAAACCCACGCTGAGCCCTTTTTGGGAAAATTTGAAATTTGTTGGCAGTCTGAATTGAACCGGGGGGTTTTTTTGGCTTTTGGGGGTTTGTCGGAAGCCCACGGGAAAATACAGGTTTTGGGCACAGTTGATCCCCGTGTTACCCAAGGATTTGCTGGGTTGGACTCTAAAAGAAAATCAGTGTCTTGGAATTTTTTTTAAAATAGTGGTTAAAAAATAGACCCCATTTTGGGCTTTCTTTTTAATTTGAGATTTTGAAACAGATACGTTTCAGTTTTTAAAGGGTTGTAAAAGGGGCCGGGGAAATGGTCATTTCCCCGTCAGATTGTCATGGACAACCATCAAGTCCAGGACCAGCGAGGGGTCAAAAAAACCCAAAACCCTAAACACAAAAAGTGATTTGTGGAAGATTTGGAGAGTTGGGCTCCCTCGTTCAGGGCAACACAAATCAAATTCAAAAAGGGCTTTCCCCAAGAAGCCCGGGCCCCCGGATGATGAACTGAAAACTACCCCCAAAAAGGGGTTGTGACCGTTAAAGCACCAACAGCAAAAAAAAGGGGAGGAAATTCCCCCGATCAGACTGACAAGGTCTTTCGACAAACCCGGGGGGAAGGGGGGCAGAAAACAGTTAGCAGATTGTGACAAATCCCTTTTGGAGAGGACCTCCAGCTTCACCTGAAGGGAGGGAGTCAAACGCGCAGGACTAAACAGCAAAATTTTTTGGGAAAAGAAGGGGAACACCAAACCCAAAAGTCCCCAAAAGTGGGTTTGGGTTTAGCAGGGTTTTTTAGAAAAATAAAAACCCCGAAAAGTGAAGGGGTTTTTGGCTTTGAATTTTTTGTTTTCCCGAAAAGCCCCACGGAAGGTTTCCCAGCTTGAAAACAGAAGCTGCAGCCCCCTCAAAATTTGAATTTTTGGCCAAGGATATTCCCAATTTGGTTATTTTTCTAACCATGGTGCAGAGGACGAATAAAATTTTTAAAATATTTACCCCGCAATTTTCCCTTTTATTTCCCGTTTAAAATCTCCTAGATCTGAGAGAGCTGCAAATTTGTTGGTGTTTCCCCCCCCCTTTTTTCCCCCGATCTGTTTAAAAAAATTAAAGGGGCTTTCTTTTAGGCGGGGATTTTGTCTTAAATCCAACACCACCCCCGCTCCCTTGTTGACCCGTGCAGGGTGCCCTTTGGAGGATTTTGAGGGGTGTCTTTTTCTTGATTTCAATAACTTTTACTTTCTGCGCCCCGAAGGGGGCCCGTTTTAAACTTTTTTCCCCCCAATGGTTTTTGGGGGGAGGGGTAGGTTTTTTAAGCCGAGTCGTTCTGAAGGGGATGCCCGCTGGAGCTCTTTGCGGAAAAATTTCGCCTGAGGCTACAGACTGGGGTTCCCGGCTCTCTCTTTAGCAAACGAGGATTCGACCCCTCTGACGGCCCCATGCGACGTCGTTGGCTTTTCCCTTGCGGCTGCAATCGAGAGCCCCGCAGTCGGTTGACTTTTCATTAAATCTTTTTTGCCTCAAAAAACGGGATTCCTGTTCAGTCCTTTTTTTCTGAAATTTTTTTTTTTCCCCCAACCCGTTTTGGGGAGGTCTTTTAAGACCAGGGGGGGCTTCCCCCCCACAGTTGGGACAGAGGGGGGTTGGGCGTCCCCACACACCCTGGTGGGGCGGGGGTGGGAGCAGGTACCACACACCCCTTCTTTCCCTGCATCTGTCTCTAACCTGGCCGAACCTCTGGCACTTGAAGCAGCGTAGAGGGGGCGGGATGTAGGCGACAAATGAGACTCTAAGGGTTCCCCCGTGATGGGCTCCTAGAGAGGTAAGCAAAAAAAGGGCAAAAAAGAGGGTGTTTAGTTGGGACTCTGTCATTGCCTTTGGTACAAGCACACGATAAGTGGGTCCCTCCCCTTTCGGGTGCCAGTTCAGACTTGTTTTTTGCCTCCCCACACTCCCCTCAGATCCTGCACCCCATTTCTCCCCCGGAAAATTCAAAAATTTTTTTTGGGTAGACAAACCCTTATCGGTCGATCAATTTAACCCTGTCGACTTAAAAAAGCTTTTCAGATGCACTTGGGGGGGGGAAAGGGGATCAAAACCGAAGTGACCCGTTCCTCATTTTTTTTGACACCTTTTGGGTTTTCCGCTGAGACCTTGATTCCTTTTGCGATCGCCAAAAAAGGGCTCAGGCCCGTAGGGTCTATCTTTATTTTTCTCCCCCCAACAATCAGCCAACTGGGGCCCCCAAACCTGAAAGGTTTTCCTTTTCTTTTCCCTTCAAGTCCGTATCTGTGGGCCGTTTCCCAATTCCCCGCCTTTTACTTTTTTTTGTTTTAGTTGCCCTGTTTTATTTATTAAAAACGTCTCCCTTTTTTCCACCCCCCACCGGTCCCCAAAAAGGGGGATGCCCCTTTTTAAACGGAATCCCCCGTATTCAGGGCAACCCGGATTTCAAAAAAGATATACACAGGTCTGAAAACGTCCCCCCCAAGAAGCCCCCAAACCCCCGTTTTGGCCCAACCGCCGCCTTCTAGCCTGAGTGGCTGCACGCGACCCGCCGCTTGATCGGTGGGCCACCCTTTAAAACCCCGTCTAGGGAAGTCCAGGGAAAAAAGGGGGTGTTGACTTTAAAGAACCGCCCGTCAAATCAGCGGGCCTTAAACCCCCAAGGTTTCCCATTCTCCCCCCCCAGGACGCACCCGGGACGGCAAAAACGGTGGGCCTCAAAGACCAAAGAGAAAAGGAAATGTGGGAACCCGAAAAACTTTAAGGGGAGAAGAGGGAAAAAAAAAATCCTTTTAAAAAAGGGAGAAACAGAAAAAGGAAAAAAAGGGGGTTACTATTTGTTTTGGGCCCCCCTCCTAACCTTTCCCCGGGCATGGGGGACCCCAACCCGGGGAAACAATTCCTTAAACCCCCGTAAAGCTTGGCCAGTCAGCAACTTGGCTATACAGGCCCCACAAATGTTCACAACTAACCCTCTAGCCAGTTTTTTTTGCCCCCCTCAGAAAACCTAAAAAATCCAGGGCCACGGGAAGCCCTCCGACCACGGCAAGGGTTTTCAACCCCCCGGGGGGCAGGGAAAGGGGAGAGATAAAGAGAAAAGATTTACAGTCTTGTGGAGAGTGACTCTCGCAGCTACCCCCCCGAAGGGAGGTGACCCGGGACAGGGACTATACAAAAAGTTTTGTGTAGGAGAAGGGCAACACCGCCCGGGGGAGTTTCCCAAAATTGGGTGGGTTTTTTCAGGTTTCGAAAGAAAATTTAAAGCCAGAAAATAAAGGCTTCGGCTTTGAATTTTAGTTTTTTGAAGAGGGCCCCGACGGGAAAGGGGTTTTTGGAATTTAAAACAGAACTGCAGTCCCCGAAAGGGGGGGGAATTTAGACCCCCGGAAATTCCAATGGAATAATGAAATTTTCCTGGTGGCCCGAGGGCGAAAAAGGGGGGGGAGATCAGGTCATCTCCTCCCCCCAAAAATCCGCTGCTAAAGCTGTAAATTTGTTGCTTAATTTCAACTGGACTATCTGCAGACCCGTGGCAGACCCTTTCCAAAAAGGTGAAGTTGGTTGGGGTTTTGGGGGCGGTTGGGGTTTTTTCCTCAAAACCCCCCATCCCCCCACACTAGGGTTTAAAATCCCCGCCCGACGGGGACTGGACAAGGATTGAGGGAGGGGGGCTGGTGTTTTAAACTGCCCCGCAGCAGAAATTTTTAGACTTTCTGGGGATCTGAGGGGTTTGGGGATTTTTGGCCCCCCCAGGGGCACTCACTTTGGGTTGAGAGGTGGTGGGCCTGCTTCCAACCCGACTGAAAAGTTTTTCCTTGCAATGTCTTCGAAAAGTAAAGTTATCGCCCGACAGCAGATGACCGGTTGGAACTGTTGGAACTTTCTTTACCCCCGAAGCATACGAAGAAGCGTCGGCGACGAATTTCCCAACACCCCGCCCTTTCGGCTTTAAAAAAAAAAGATCTTCTTTTTTGGCTTAACCCTTTGTATTGCGATTCCTGAATCCACAGAGGACAATTCCGTGAAAAGGAGGGGGTGGTCGCCACTGCAGTTTGCACAATGTGCCGGATCTTTACACGGCCCATCATGGGTTGCCTTGCAGCAAATACCACACACCTCCTGCCAGAACAACGGTCTCTGACATGGCCAAACTTCTGGCATCGGAAGCCCTCAACGGGGACGGACGTACAACTGAACCCGGACAATCAGGTAGCCGACTTTGATGACCGGAGGCAGCACAGGGTTGCAGAATGTCAGAAAGAGGGTGTTGGTGTCCACTCTTTCTGCACCCTTCTTACTGTCACCCTGCGTACCTCCGTCACACCCTGGGATGCCAGCTCCGTTTTGATCTCTGCCTCTGAAACACCTGATAATTCCCTGCAGCGAATCACTCTTTTGATGAATTTAATTGTTTGTGGGGAGTTACCCTGATCTCCTGTCCACAAGTTTCGTTGCCTTCAGCAGCTGTTCAGATTGCTTTTGTGACTTACATTGAATAAGAAAGGAACCATTCCTCAACTCTTGATGGACCGAGGGTCACCTGTATACCTTGAAAGCCCTTTTGGATAGCAAATGGGCTCAAAGCTGGAACGGGGTCTTCTAGCTCCGTTCTTCCATAAGGAGCCAGGAAGCCCAGAAACGTCTTCTGTCGTATCTCATATCCGAATCGTGTCAGAAATCGAAATCCCCTGAAATAGGGTATGTGCCTTCCTCTTTGTTGGAGGGGATGTGGTTTAGGCCAAAACAGCATCTGACCTTCAGGGCCTAGAAGCCAGTGAGAAAAAAAAAAGGCCTATCACCAAGTATTGATGCCCCCGCCAGCAAAGCCTAAGGGATCACTGGACACGCAAACCTCACCACGCCAAGTCGCACCCCGGTAGGGACGGATATTCCAATGGAATATTTGTATATCCATGGTTGCTGCAGAGGGCGGAAAAGGAAAGAAATCAGGTCACTCTCCTCATAACATTCTGCGTCCAAGGGTTTGTAAATTGTTGGTTAGATTCACTGGAGTATGTTGGTTCTACCAGACCTGCTGGAGACTTGCAAAGGTGAAGGTGGTCTGGGTTTGGAGCGGTGGAGGTTCGTCTTCATTCCACCCACTCCACACTGGTTGAATCCCTTGCCCGACGGGCACTGGACAGAGGAGTTCGGGGGGGAATTGCTGGTTTTTTAATTGCAGCAGCAGGATGTTGTAGACTGCTGGGCGTTGAGGGGTTGTTGTGGTGGTTTTGGACGGATTTTTTGCCTCCACAAGGGGCAGTCACTTTGGGTTGGACGGTGGTGGAACAGCTTTCCACCCAGAGTTGACAGTTCTCTCCTAGCAGTGTTTTCGAAAACGTAAGTCATCAGTCTGGCAGCCGACTGACGAGTAGGGAACTGTTGGAATTTCTTAACGGCCGAAGCATACGACGAAGCTGTCGGCGTCCTGACTGCCCCACTTGTTTTCGTGGTCTTCAAAAAAAGGAGATCTTCTTTTCTGTTTAAAACTCTTTGTATTGCGGATTCGGATCCAAAGAGGACAGTTTGTGAAGAGGAGGATTGGTCGCCACCGCAGTGCACCATTGTGCGGATATTGACACGGCCATCATGGGTTGCCTTGCTGCAAATACGCACACCTCTGCCAGAACAACGGTCTCTGACCATGGCAAACTTTGCATTGAAAGCACCTAACGGGGACGGAACATATAAAAACTGAACCGGACAAATCAGGTAGCCCACTTTGATATGAAAACCGGAGGCAGCACCGGGTTTGGTGCAGAAGGTCAGAAGAGGGTGTTGGTGGCCACTTTTATGCCCTTCTTTACAGTTACCCTGCGCACATCCGTCACACCTGGGGGCCAGCTGTTTGATCTTGCCTCTGAAACACCAGCTAAATCTGGCAGCGAATCATTCCTTTGATATTTAACTTGTTTGTGGGGATTCACCTGATCTCCCTGGTCCATAATTTTGTTTGCCTTCAGCAGCTGTTCAGATTGTTTTGAGATTTAATTGCATTAGGAACAGCCGTTCCTAAACCTCTTGATGGACCGAGGGTCACTGCTAAAGCTTGAAAGCCCTTCTGTATGGCGAAAGGGCTCAAGAGCTGAAAGGGTCTTTCCTGCTCGTCCTTCCCATCACGAGCAGGAAGCCCAGAATTGTCCTCTGTCGTACATCATATCGGAATCGCTATCTGACCATCCACTAAATTCCTGAATAGGGGATGCAGCATTCTCTTTTTTGGGGGGATTGTTTTTGGGAAAAAGCCATGGATGCTATTTATTTTATTTATCTCTCCCTTACCCACCCACCTTGGGTCCAACTAAGGGGGCCAGGGCAAGAAACCAAAGTCTTGACCCTTCAGCTCGGTGAGAGGATATCGACAAACAGACATACCAACCTATCCCCCTGATCATGCTCAAACTCCCGGGGACGAGAGCTGAGCACTGAGGGGTTAACTTGAGTAGGGGGACTTGTCTGTCTTGACCCAGCCCAAGAGGGGAGCCGATTAGTACACCGGGCCAAAGTTTTTGTACTTTCTGTCTAGGAGAGGTCGAGCCAAAGTGATGTGTTGAGAGCGCTGGCCGCTAAATCAAGGATCTCATTCCCCTCCGCACAGGTGGCACGCACGGCAAACACGGCGGATCTTCAGGAGACCACCAGAGCGAAAAGGAGTGTGGGAAAAAGGACTTGAAGGAGACGAAGATAGACAAAAGGGCCAACTCAAGGCCAGGAAACCAAGGAAATGGGCACGGGGGTTACTCTTAGTCAGGATCCTCACCCTTAGCCTATCTGACATGGGGAAGCCCTACAGGGGCATCAACTCTTACCACGTTATGCTTAGGGCTCAGACAGCATCTTGGCTTTTCGGACCTAGACGCAGTTTTTAAAAAACCCAGCTATCCTAAAGATGATGCCCCCGCCCGCAAAGCTACGGGTCACAGGACCACGCAAGCCTCGACCATGGCAAGGTTGAACCCCGGAGGGACCTGAAGGGAGGTAGACAGAGGACCGACTATACAGCAGAGTTTTGTGTAATGAGATGGGCAACACGCCCGACAGTCCCAACGTGGCTGGTTTGTGCAGGTTTTGACAAGAATTTTAAAGCCAGAGAGTAGAGGTCTTCGGGCTTTGAATTTGAGTTTTGCGCTTGACGAGCACGACGGAAGGTTTTTATAGATTGACACAGAAGCTGCAGCTCTTCAAAGTTGGAATTTAGTCCACGGCTATTCCAATGGAATATTGTACTATCCATGGTGCAGAGGGCGAAAAGGAGAGAAATCAGGTCATCTCCTCATCAACATCTGCGTCCAAGGGTGTAAATTTGTTGGTTAGTTTCACTGGAGTATGTTGGTCTACAGACCTGCTGGCAGACTTGCCAACAGGTGAAGGAGGTGGTCTGGGTTTGGGAGATGGTGGAGGTTTCGTCTTCATCTCCACCATCTCCACACTGGGTTGAACTCCCTTGCCCGTACGGGCACTGGACAGAGGAGTTCGAGGGGGAATTGCTGGTTTTTTAATCTGCCCAGCAGCAGATGTTGTAGACTGCTGGGCAGTCTGAGGGGTGGCGGATTTTTTGCCTCCACCAGGGGCAGTCACTTTGGGTTGGAAGGTGGTGGACCTGCTTCCACCAGAGTTGACAGTTCTTCCTTGCAGTGTCTTCGAAAACGTAAAATCATCAGTCTGACAGCAGACTGATCGAGTGGGAACTGTCGGAACTTTCTTTACAGCCGAAGCATAGGAAGAGGCTGTCGGCGTCTGACTGCCCACAACCTGCTTGCGGGCCTCAAAAAAGGAAATTTTCTTTTCAGTTTTAATTCTTTGAATAGCGGATTCCTGAATCCAAAGAGGACAGTTTCGTGAAGAGGAGGGATGGTCGCCACCGCAGTTAGCACAATGTGCCGGATCTTGACACGGCCCATCATGGGTTGCCTTGCAGCAAACACCGCATACCTCTTGCCCTGAACAGCGTCCCTGACATGGCCAAACTTCTGGCACCTGAAGCACCTCAACGGGGACGGAACATATAGCTGAACACGAACATTCAGATAACCAACTTTGATGACCGGAGGCAGCACAGGGTTGCAGAAGGTCAGAAAGAGGGTGTTGGTGGCCACTCTCTCTGAACCTTTCTTTACCGTCACCCTGCGCACCTCCGTCACACCCTGGGACGCGAGCTCCGTCTTAATTTCTGCCTCTGATACACCAGATAAATCCCGACAGCGAATCACGCCTTTCGATGAATTTAACTGTTTGTGGGGAGTTACCCTGATCTCCCTGTCCACAAGTTTCGTTGCCTTCAGCAGCTGTTCAGATTGCTTTTGTGATTTACACTGAATAAGAAAGGAACCATTCCTCAACCTCTTGATGGACCGAGGGTCACCTGCTATACCTTGAAAGCCCTTTTGTATGGCAAAAGGGCTCAGAGCTGAAAGGGTCTTTCCTGCTCCGTCCCCTCCATCACGAGCCAGGAAGCCCAGAATCCTGTCCTCTGTCTAACCTCCATATCGGAATCACTGTCACTATCAAAATCCCCTGAAATAGGGGATGCTGCCTTCCTCTTCTTTTTGGGGGGGATGATTTTTGAAAAAGCCATATTGAGTTAATTTGTGTTTCATCCCTCCCTTACCCACCCACCTTGGAGTCCAACTAAGGGCCAGGGCCAAGAAACCAATGTCTTGACCCCTTCCAGGCTTCGGAGAGAGACATACGACAAACAGAAGCCACCAACCCTATCCCCCCTGATCATGCTCAACTCCCGGGAACAGAGAGCTGAGCACTGCAGGGGTTTACATGGCCAGTAGGGGGACTGTCTGTCTTGACCAGCCCCAAGAAGGGGAGCCGATTAGTACAACCCGGGCCAAAGTGTACTCCCTGTCTAGAGAGGTCCGAGCCAAAGTGATGTGTTGAGAGCGCTGGCCCTCTCAATCACCAGGATCTCATTCCCCTCCGACACAGGTCGCACCGCACGGCAAACACAGCGGATCTTAAGGAGACCACAGAGAGAAAAGGAGTGTGGAAAAGAAGACTTGAAGGGGAGACGAAGATAGAAAAGGGCCAAATAAAGGCAGAAAACAAGAAAAGGAGAAAGGCGGGTTACTCTTAGTCAGGATCCTCACCCTTAGCCTATCTGACATGGGAAGCCCTACCAGGGGCATCAACTCCTTACCACGTTATGCTTAGGCCAGACAGCATCTTGGCTTTTCGGACCTAGAAGCAGTTTGAAAAAACTAGCCTATCTCCAAGTATTGATGCCCCCGCCAGCAAAGCCTAAGGGATCACTGGACCGCGCAAGCCCTCCGACCATGACAAGGTCGCAACCCCCGGAGGGGACCAGCATATAATGCGCATATAAAAATTACAACTTGCATAAATCTAACCTTTTTTTTTTTGTAAAATATTTAACACAATTTATCCAAAATAATGTGGCAAAAATAAGTATGTACACATACTCACTTTTAGCAAAAATTTAACAAGCCTGTTTTATCAGAATGTTTAGACAGACAAAAGTATGTCCATAAAAATTGAAATATAATAAAGAAAAAAGAAGCTATCGCAAAAATCCTGAATAGACAAAAAATTCATCCCTGTCCTGAATATAATCCAGAAATAAAAACAGAAAAACTACTGACACGGTTTGAGAATTCAATTAAAACACAAAAAAAACCCCGTTTTTCTCGAAAGTAGATTTTAATGACTTGCTTGGTTTTGCCGCAACAGGCAGAAAACTACTCTGTCTTGTCCCTCATCCCAGAGAACCCTCGACCCCTGTGTGGTGGGCAGCTTGCTACCGATCACAGCATATCCCAACTGCCAATTTGTGTGGGGCCTCCACTGAGAAAGGACAATCAGGTAGTGCTGCTTCATGTGCTGTCCTCAAAACAGGATACCTTTCCGAGCACTGATGGCAATACACTGGCTACTGGAACTCAAGTGACAGATTTCCATAACCCCTTAAATTAACAAACTGGACAAAACGGAGTTGAAAACCCCTTTTTTATTAGCTAATAGAGAAGATTGTGCCCTCCTTTTTTTCTGGAGAGATTTTGGGTGATATAATTATTAGTCTTGTGGTATCACAAAATGTTAACACATGCATTTTCATAATCTCCTACCTCAATATTTTACTCTACCGGTACAGATCTTGGTATAGGGAAACCTGGGCAAAAAATCCTGCGGTATGAGATGTAGGTAAGGTAAGGTCATATTGCTTATAGCCCACCGAACCACAAAGGACCATATCACGCTGTCAACACGTTAAAGGTAGCTCAGGTATGATAAATCAAGTTGCTTATACTTATTGCCCAGCTGACCGCAACGGCCACAACGTGAGATGGTGTCTTATATAGCCCAGCCACCGTGAAGGACCATATCGGGGATGTCACAACGTTAAAAATGGAACTCACAAATCTCAAAAAAAAAAAAAAAAAAAAGGAAAACAACACACACACACACACAAACACCACCATTCATGCATTATACTTTTAAAAATCTTCCTAAACTAAATTCTTAGACTGGATGAAAAATGTTAATCTCTTTTTAGAAATACAAAAGATCACGTCAGGTGGGGACAATCTCAGAACAAAAATTTTCATGGAATCTGCAGTAAAGCGTTTTAGTCTCACATTGTAAGGTAAGGTAATGTTGCATTATTAGCCCAGCCGACCGCATAGGGCCATAACAGGGCGTCAACTACATTAAAATCAACTCACAAGTCAAAATTTTTACTTTTTTTTTATAAAACCCCCTTTCACACCATCTCTATAAAATACCTCAAAAACGCACCAGAAACTTCGTTAAAAATCTTTCTTTCCGTAAAATCTTAAACCAGATGAAACAATGCAAATCGCTCCAAAAACTCCAAAGAACCACGTCAGGTGGGACATCACTGAACAGTTTTCCTATGGACCTCTGCGTTAAGTGTTAATGTCTCACATTGTGCAAGTCCCAGATAGATAGATAGATAATTTGCTTATAGCCCAGCCGACCCGCAAAGGGCCACATCAGGGCCTGTCACCACGTGCAAGTCCCACTCAATCAAAAAGAAATATGTTTCAATGTGTAAGTAAAAACATGAAACTCTGTCACTCTCTTTCTCTGTGTCTGACTGTATGTCCCTCTCTCTTTTTTGCTTTTCTGTCTCTGCTCTCTTTTTTCTGTCTGTCTGTGTGCATTGTATTCCCCCCCCCCCTACCCCCCTTTTTTTGTCCGCTCTTGTTGCATCGCTTCTTTTAATTGATCCAAAAACATCACCATGGCAACTAGAAGGACAACCTTTTCGCCCATCCTGAACCATCCGGTGACGTCACTAACCGAATGTTCCTTGTGTAGTCTCTTTGCCTTGGTCCCCTATTCTGTGGAGTGTCATCTGTCAAAGATGTCTTCTTGATGTCTGAAAAACCAGGTTTGTGAAGTATTGCCACAGCGTAGTCATTCTGGACCTGCAAAAGGATGAGAAAGTGACTTGTCCGCAGTGTATTCTATTCCTGGACAATACCAAAGGATGAAAAGGTGTCTGTCATCAGTAGGTAGTCAAATTCCAGGACCTACCAAAGATGAGAAAGTGACTGTCAGTAACCTTGCCGAGCAGATGCGAACAGAACCAATCACTGAAAAAGCTGGTCTCCAAGACTTAGCATGGATAAAAGCATCCATGTCTGCATTACCCAAACAAGGCAGATATCAAGCGAATGTTGTGATTGTCAGTATCATCATTTAATGTCTGCTTTCATAATCACTGCAGAAGACCATTTGCATGTTCTTTCATCTGCTGTCCATGGTTCTACGGGAACGTTCCTTAGTGTCCCCATGCCACACTCACATCCAGTCCTGGATACACCATCTGCCATCTTGTACAACCTCCCATCGACGGCATTCAAAACCATCCTGACCTCCCGTCATGAGATAAGAATAAGAATATGTTGCTTATAGCCCAGCCGACCGCAAAAGGCCAAGCGACAGGGCTGTCACCACGGTAAAATCAACTCACCATCATATAAAAAAAAATAAAAAAATAAAAAAAAACACCTTGACCTCCCTCCTGTGAGTAAGTCCCTAACATGTGTAAATCCTGGTACAAGGTGGCGATGAACAGGTCAGCCTGTTACAGCAGGCCCCAAGGAAAAGTTGCAAGTCAAGACCTCCCTGCAGTCATCCTGCCATGGGGACAAAACCTGCTGAACAGGGTCCATGCAGACAAAAACCAGTCCTGGAAGCTTATCAACACAACTTCCTCAAGCTGCTGTTATTCAACAGAGAATATAAATATCTGTGTTTTTTCCCAGACCACAGCACCCATTTTTATTCTGCACGCAATCCCCCGTCAATAATAAAAGATTTCACATTTTCTTGCTATTTTATACAAAAACCTAGCACCTTTTTTTTACAAAAAAATTTCATGCAAAAAACCAATTAACCTTTAACCTTTTGACCGTGGGTCTTCCAGGACCCAGAGACACACAAATCAACGATATCACCAAACTACTGAACATAAATCAATGAAACTTTTATGTAATTGTTGATGCACCTTTTATCTCACAATGTACACATGAGGACGTTAAATCTAAGTGAAAGGTAAATTTTGTTAATTAAGGTGTTAATAATCATAATTAACACTCACGACGCACGGGTCGTGGAGGACCCAACATATTAAATAGTGCTCCTAACGTGACTATTCCTCAACCGCTCGTGGGTCGTGCAGGACCCATGAGTTCAAAGAGGAAGAAAGATATTATTCATCTTCCCCCGACGATACGGGTCATCCACGAGCCATTCTTTTCAAAGAGAGGCGGAGTGGTTGGTCCCCCGACGATACAGGTAAACAAAACCTATTGAAAAAACATCATAGGTCAGCTTGCTCCGAATAAACACATTTTGTTGGATGTATGAAATATGCTCATACAGAAGACAGATCACTAACACAATAATTACTGTTTAAGTTTTAGGGATTCTATAGAAAAACATCTGCCACTAAGTAAACTAGAGGCCAAAGCGAATCATGTAGTATCGTTTGTTGAAATCTGAGATCCAGTTCACTTTGTTTCGTTTTGAAATTCCTAAGAACAAGTCTCGTTCGTTTTGGGTTTGATATTCTGAGAATCTGTCGTGTGCATGAGCCACTTGGAACAATTGCATCACTCGTCACTCCACTCAACGCTGCAGATTCTATTTGTCAATCATCACATCCAAGAGCGGCAATATCCTTTCATTGTAAAAATGGAGAGCAAGTGAGTTGATGTTGTTTTTTTTGTTTTTTTTACTCCGTTTGTTTATTTTCAGCCTATAATGATTATGGTGAAGTTGTTAGTCCAATGTTATTTACCGATGTCACGGTGAAAGCAATATAATAATTGTTTCTATTTTCGTTTGCACGTTCATACTTGGAGGGCCAGTTTCTATACAACGAAATCAGTGTCTTTTGATATTAAATGGAGAACTATCCCATGACTACTTGACGTCTGATTTTCATTCTCTCCTTCCCACACATGTTTTTGTCACTGCAATAATCTGTTCAAGAAATTAATGGCCTTTGTCTTTGTGTCAGGTGAGCAAGGAGAGACCAACATATTGAGGCATTGACAGTAGCAGCATGACTCTTGAGTGACTAGGGCTTGTGTAAGTTATTGAACTTCCTTTCACACCTCTCCACTACTCCATCCACCCCGCCCCCTACTCACACACATAGGCATAAAAATCCACACCACTCACAACACTCTCTCTCCGTATTATGTGGTGTAAATGGGCCCCTGTTCTTATTACTATCAGGTCATCTGGTTATACGCACTGGATTTTTTGTATATTTTTGCCTTGGTTTTTGTGTGTGCATGTACATACAAGGATGTACGAGCGAGGAAAGATAAGATAAGATAAGATAAAGTTGCTTATACCCAGCCGACCGCAGAGGGCCAGCACATCAGGGCTGTCACCACGATAAAATCAACTCACCAGTCATTTAAAAAAAAAAAAAAAAAAACAAAAAAAAAAAAAAAAAAAACAACTTTCACACATCTCGTTATATGACATCGCTACAAAGCGAACCAGAAAACTTTGTTAAAAATCCTTCTCCCGAAAATCCTCAAACATCATGAAAAATGATAATTTCTCTCAGAAAAACCCAAAGGATCACGTCAGGCGGGACATCCCGAACAGGATCTTCATGATCTCCGCTGTAAAATGTTGTTGTCTCACATCTTGCAAGTCCCAACACTCTAAAAGATAAGATAAGATAATGTTGCTTTATAGCCCAGGCCGACCGCAGAGGGCCACAACAGGGCTGTCACCACGTTAAAATCAACTCAACCGTCATTTAAAAAAAAAAAAAAACAGAAAAAAAAAAAACTTTCACACAAACTCGTAAATGACATCGTCTACAAACGCACCAGAAACTTTGTTAAAAATCTTCTTCCGTAAAATCTAAATCAGATGAAAAATATTAATCTCTCTCAAAACTCAATGACACATCAGGTCAGGTCGGGACTCCCTGAACAGATCCATCATGGACTCCGATGTAAAATGTTTGTGTCTCACATCGTGCAAGTCCCCATCACTCTAAAAGAACAATGTTTCATTGTGAGTGGCGCATGACATGGAATTGCCACCACGGAGCTTCATCACACTCTTTAAAAGTAAGCATGGGTAAAAAACGAACGGCACGTGTGCAGCCGGCACAGAACCATTCCTCTTTACGACCTCCCCCTCGTGGATGGGTGGAATCCCTTAAGGTTTGGACGGATCTGAAAGAGTTTGTTACTCGTCTGTGTGTTCCAATCCTCCTGCAAGATGGTCTCATCATCATAAACGTTAACTATGGGTTTCACATCTGAACAGGGGATATAAACTGTTGGACAGTTTCTCTCTTGTGGCGTTCTGGCTAAACGATCAACCATTTCGTTCCCATCCCGCCGATGCCCAACCAAACCCGGAACCCAAGCAGAGTATTGTTGAAACGCTCCGCTTTCAACTTGCTAAAAAGTTCAAATAAATGCAAAAGTTCTGGATGCTTAAGGTTGACGGCCAGCTATTGCTTCCAAAGCTGACAGCGAATCCGACAGAACCAAAAGTCCCTCTTGGAAGAATGTGAGATTACTACAAGCATAGTACCAGAGCAGTAAGTTACAGCAAATTGACTGAACATCTGAATGTATATGTTGTCCAACAAACTGAGAAGGTCCCCATGGCATAGGGGCTGCAGCAGGCCACTCCAACCTCAGACTTGTAACCGTCAGTGAAAAAAACTATTTGATAGGATGGAATTAGGAACAGAGCTCAGCATACAAAGCCTGGTATGCAGAAGCTGGTAGACACTTACGGAAGAGCTGCGCGATCAAAAACGAATCTCTCGGTTGTGAAAAAGGTCCTGGAGGTTGATCCGGAAAAACTTGGAAAAATCGGAACTACTCCAGTCTATACCTGCATTCCCGCACAGAGAGGCTGCATAACGAAAGCCCAAACGCGGAATACCATTCGGGTTTGTTTCAAACTACTTTGGAACGAGGGTCAAAAACACAGTCATAGGCAGGAATTCTGCGGTCTGAGAACAGTCAGATGTAAAAATCCAAGACAGTTTCAGCCTGCGTTGGACATTGAAGGTTCACCTCCACTGCATACAGGCTGTACACAGGGGGTGGTGCGGAACGCTCCCAAGACAGACGACGAAGCCCCTTGAAGGGTGGATAGTGGTCCAAGAGAGTGTGAGGTAAGATGATCTTGCGGAGCCTACACAGCACAACCGTAGTCCTACAGTTTGAACGACCAGGGCTCTGTCGAGGTGAACAAAGTTTTAGATATCAGCGCCCCAGTCGGGTGTGGTGGCTACGACCCGCAGACTATTCAGTGCTTTTGGCAACATTTTGAGGTTTTTAATATGGCTGAGAAAGTTAAGTATTTGGTCAAAATGAATCCCAGAAATTTGGCCTCTTAACAGCTGGATGGGAGATTTTCCCCTACATGAAGTTCCGGATCTGGAAAAAAATGAACGGAAATTATGGAAGGTGAATACACTGGTTTTTGTAGCAAAAAGGTGAAACCGTTTTCATCCGCCCACCGATGGATTTAATCTAACGCAAAGCTTGAGCCCTGCGCTGGACACTCGTACAGCTTCCAGTTTGCGTAACAGCAAAATGCAACCACAAACAATGAGCATCTGAACCCTTCTGAACTGATTTCACAATATTGTTATTTTAATAATAATGAGGGCAGAGAACAGTATGCTCCCCTGTTGGGAACACCCAACTCCTGCTCGTGGACATTCAGAGAGAGTGGTGCCACCCGGAACCTGAAACTGTCCGTTCTGGCCAAAAAATTTTGAATAAAAAAGCGGAAGATGAGCCTCGAAAACCCAGATTCGTGGAGCTCAAGAAAGAATCCCCCGACTTCCATGTGGTATCGATGCCTTCTCCAAGTCGAAGAAAATTGCCACTCTGCATGCTGTCTGTTTAAAAAAGCGTCTAAGTGTAAGATTCCAGACGAATCAATGGTCAACTGTACTACGATGTTTGCGGAAACCACCTGTTCTTTCGCCAAAAGGCCATCGGTTTCGATTCCACATGAGCCTAGCAATGACCATTTTTTCAACAAATTTACAGACACAGCTGGTCAAAGCTATGGGACGGTAGTTAGAAGGATTAGAAAGATCTTTTCCCAGGTTTGGGGATGGGAATAAGAGGGCTTTCCGCCAAGAGGGTGGAAAGCAACCTGTAGTCCACAACATGGTTGTATACCTGTAACAGGATGTTCCAGACCTTCGCGAGATTGTCAATAGTTATAATGTTGAATGTTCATCTATACCTGGAGAGGAATCGCTGCAAGAGATAAGGCAGATTTCAGCTCGTTTAATGTGAAAGAAGATTGTAGTCTTCATGTTGTCGGATAAAAAGTTTGCAGGGTGATTTTTCCTTTTAGGGCTTTGTTTTTGACAAAAGTGACTGATTTTATTAAAGAGGAGGGAATTCTTTTAATGGATAAGCAGCAGATTAGCAACTGCTTTCTTCTCTGATATTAAGGAATCCGAAAACTTGAGATGGATCACAGTGGGACAGGTGTTCATCCGTTCCCTTTGATTTTCTTAATGATGTTTTCCACACTTTTTCTAGAAGTTTTTATGTCAGCCTGGAGCAGAAGCTTCTCACCAGACCGACTTTACTAGATTTTAAAAGTGTGTCACTTGATTGAGCACGGAGTTTTTCTGATGGGCACAGAGCGTTGGGACCCGACGGTCGTTGGTATACCTGACTCTGGCCCGTTTTCTAACTTTGGAAATTTGTTGGCAGTCTGAATCGAACCAGGGTGTTTTTGGCATTTGAAGTTATTGTCGGAAAACACTGGAATACAGGCTTACACATTTTAATCATAGTATTAGTCAGTGATTGCTGCTGGGTCCGGACACGAAGAAAATCATGTCCTGAACTCCTTGGAAATAGTGGCTGCAAAATAGATCCCAGTTTGCTTCTTATAATTGAGATGCTGAGAGACAGAGACGTGTTCAGTTATACAGGTTGTAGAAGGACAGGGAAATGGTCCCACTTTCCGTGGCAGATCGTCATGGACAAGACCACTCATAGACCAGGACCAGCAGGGGGGTCACAAACCGACAAATCTAAACACGAAAGTGAACCTGTGGAAGAATGTGACGGTAAGTTGCAGATCCGTCGTTCGACAACACAATCCACATCCGAAGGACAACCTCAATCAGCAGACCTCTGGATGATGAACCGGTACCTACCACCAAAGAGGTTGTGACCCGTTAAAGTCACCCACAGCAAAAAAGGTCGAGAAGTTCCCCTAACAGACTGACAAGGTCCGGACGCCAAACCGGGACAGATTGGAGGTATATAAAGAGAACAGATTGTGACAGTCCTGTGGAGAGTGATCTCTTCGCACTAACAGCCTGAAGGGAGTAGACAGAGCGACAGACTATACAACAAAGTTTTTGTGAAGGAGAAGGGCAACAACCTGCCCGACAGTCCCAACGTGGAAGGTTTTGTGCAGGCTTTGAAAGAATATTATAGCCAGAAAGAGAAAGGTCATTCTGGCTTTTGACTTTTGGGATTTCTTGAAGACCACGACAAAGTTTCAAAGAATGGACATAGAAGCTGCAGCTCCTCGAAGTTGGAATTTAGACCTCTGGATAATCCCAATGGATATTATTGTATTAATCCTTGGTTGCAGAGGGCGAAACGGAGAGAGAACAGGTCATCACCTCATCACTCTGCGGCCAATGGAGTGACCTTATTTTTAGTTTCACTGGACGTGTTGGTCTTTGGACCCGCTGGCAACTGCCCGCAGGTGACAAAGTGCCTGGAATTTTGGAGCAGGTGAGGTCTGATTTGGGAGCATTGTGGAGGTTTGTTTTGCTCATCTCCACCCTCTCCACATTGGGTGGAACTCCCTTGCCCGCACGGGCACTGATAGAGAAGTTCGATGGCGGAATTGCGGTTTTTTAATCTGCCCAGCAGCAGATTTTGTAGACACTGGGCAGTCTGAGGGGTGGCGATTTTTGCCTCCACCAGGGGCAGGTCACTTTGGGTGGAAGGTGGCGGACCTGCTTCCACCAGAGTTGACAGTTCTGACTTGCAATGATATATGGAAAATGTAAAGTCATCATCCCTGACAGCAGACTGATTCGAGTGGAAACTGCGGGAACCACTTAACGGGCCGAAGCATATGAGCTGTTGGAGTCTGACTGCCCACAACCTGCTGCGGGCTTCAAAAAAGGAGCTCTTCTTTTTTCCGTTTTTATTCTTTGAAAGGGGAATTCGTGAATCCAAGAAGGACAATTTCGGGAAGAGGGAGGGATGAATCGCCACCCCTGCAGTTTACACAATGTCCGGATCTTGACACGGCCCCATCATGGGTTGCCTTGGCAGCAAATACCACACACCCCTGCCCTCCCCCAAACAGCGGTCCACCAGAATGGCCAAACTTCTGGCACCTTGAAGCACCTCAACGGGGACGGGACATACAACTCAACACGGACGTTTCAGGTAGCCAACTTTGATGACCGGAGGCAGCACAGGGTTGCAGAAGGTCAGAAGAAATGTGTTGGTGGCCACTCTCTCTGCACCTATCTTGACTAGTCACCCTGCGCACCTCCGTCACACCCTGGGAACGCCATTCTGTTTCTTTATTTTCTGCCTCAGAGACACCCTTAGATCTCTGCAGCGTATCACACCTTTTAGAAATTAACTGTTAATGGTGGAGACACCCTTGATCACTCCCTATCCATAATTTTGTTGCCCTCAACAGCTGTTTCCATAGTTTTCTTGATTCGACCTGAACTAAAAACGATCCATTCCCAACCTTTTTGACGGACTGAGGTCCACCGCTAAGCCTTGAAACCCTTTTGAATAGCAAAAGGGCTCAGGCAGAAGTTGAGCTGAAAGTGTCTTTCCTGCTCCTCCCTGTCCAACCACGATCCAGAGCCCAGAAAACCTGTTCTCTGTCGTATCCTCCGTGTCAGAAGCGTGTCAAGAATCACGCTCCCACTGAAATAGGGGATGCCGCCTTCCTCTTCCATTTGGGGGGGATTGATTTTGAAAAGAGCCATTTATTTATATGTGATTCATCCCTCCCTTACCCACCACCTTGGAGTCCAACTAGGGGCCAGGGCCAAGAAACCAATGACTTCGCCCCTTCCAGCTCTGAGAGACATACGACAAGCAGAAGCAACTCAAGCCCTATCCCCCCTGATTCATGCTCAACTCCCGGAACTGAGAGCCGAGCACAGCAGGGGATTACTTGGCCGCGGGGAACTGCCCAGTCTTGAACCCAACCCCAAGAAGGGGAGCCGAATTATACACGCCAGGGCCAAAGTGTACTCCCTGTCTAGAGAGGTCCGAGCCAAAGTGATGTGTTGAGAGCGCTGGCCCTCTCAATCACCAGGATCTCATTCCCCTCCACACAGGGAGCAACCGCACGGCAAACGACGGCGGATTCATAAGGAGACCCACAGAGAGAAAAGGAGTGTGGAAAAGAAGACTTGAAGGGAGACAAGATAGAAAAAGGGCCCAAATAGGGAGGAGAAAACAAGAAAATGAGAAAGGCGGGTTACTCTTGTCAGGAATCCTCACCCTTACCCTATCGACATTGGGAAGCCCTACCAGGGGCATCAACTCCATACCCACGTTACGCTTCAGGCCAAACTGCATTCTGCACCACTCAGGCCTAGAACAGTGTGAAAAAACAGCCTATCCTTCGAGTATTGATGCCCTCCCGCCAGCAAAGCCTAAGGGATCACGGACCACGCAAACCCTCCCCACGACAGGTCGCAACCCACCGGAGGGAAACACTCTAAAAGAAACATGATTCATTGTGTGGAAGAATGTCATGACATGAATGCACCACGGACTTCTGACACTCTATTAACAGGTACAATGGGTAAAATAACGAATGGCCGGTGTGCAGCCGGCATAGAACCGTTCCTCTTTAACGACCACCCGACAGTAATGGGAGGAAGTCTTTAAGGAATTGGACGATCTGAAAGAGTTTGTTATTCGTGCTGTGTGATCCAATCTCCTCCTGCCAGCGGTCTCTCACATAATCCGTTAATTTTGGGTTTTCACACTGAAGCAGGGATGTAAAGTGGATGGACGTTTTTCTCTCTGTGGCGTTCTTGGCTAAACGATCTACCATTTCGTTCCCGCCGATTCCACCAAGGCCAGGAACAGGCCCAAGCAAGAGTAATGTTGTAACAGTCCGCCATCAGACATGCTAAAAGTTCAAAATAAAGTAAAATTTCTGGAATGCGAAGTTGCCCAGCTATGGCCCCAAGCTGACAGCGAATTCCGACATGAACCAGAAAGTCCCTCCTCGAAGAATGGAGATTATCTTCAAGTCCAGTACTAGAGCAGTAAGTTCAGCAGAAATAGACAGAAGCATTCTGAATATATATGTTATCCAACAATAATCTGATAAGGACCCCAGGGCAGTAGCTGCACAGCCCACTCATCCTCAGACGTGGAAACCGTCAGTGAAAACATTTTGAAGGATGGGAATTTGGACAGAGGGCCCTTCTTCCGGCGACAAAGCCTTGTACGCAGAGAGCTGGTAACTCCTAACGGAAAGCTGCGAATCAAAACGAATCTCTGGTGTGAAAAAGGTCCATGTAGGTTGATCCGGAAACTTCGAAAATCAGAAACTACCCCAGTCCTTACCTGCATTCCGCACGTGAGGCTGCATACGAAGCCCAAACGGCGGAATACATTTCGGGTTTGTTCAAACTTACTTTGGAACGGAGGGTCAAAAAACACAGTCATAGGCAGGATTCTGCGGTTCTGAGAACATCGGAATGTAATAATTCAAAGACATTTCAGCCTGCGATTGGACAGTGAAGGTTCACCTGCCTGCTACAGGCTGTACAACAGGGGTGTGTCGGAACGCTCCAAGACAGAGACGAAGCCCATGATGGTGATAGGGTCCAAGAGTTAGAGGAAAGATAGGATCCTTGCGAGCCGTACACAGCACAACCGTAGTCCAGTTTAGAACGGACCAGGGCACTGTAGAGGTGCAACAAAGTTTTCTTATTCAGCGCCCCCAGTCGGTGTGTGCTAACGACCCGCGAGAATATTTCAGTGCCTTTTGGCAAGCAGTTTTGAGGTTTTTAATAGGCTGAGAAAGTTAAGTTTTTGGTCAAAAAAATGACTCCCATAAATTTGGGGCCTCGTTAACATAACGCAGAATGGAGAATTCCTACTTGAAGTTCCGGACTGGTAAAAACTGACGGAAGATTATGGAAGTAACACCCTGGGTTTTTGTAGCAGAAAAGGTGAAACCTTTTCCATCCGCCCACCGATAGGATTTTATCTACGCAAAGCTGAGCCTGCGCTGACACTCGGGTACAGCTTCCAGTTGCGAAGACAGCAAAATCATTCCACAAACATGACATATCTGAACCCTGCGAACTGAATTTGGAACAATGATGTTTGATCTTAATATCTACAGAGGCAGGAGATAGTAATGCTCCCCTGTGGAACTCGCCAACTCCTGCTCGTGGACATCAAGAGAGTGGTGCAACCCGGACCTGAACTGTCGTTCTGCAAAAAATTTTGAATAAAAAGGTCGAAGATGACCTCGAAACCCAATATCGTGGAGATATGAAATCCCCCTACATCCAGTGGTATCGTAGGCCTTCTCCAATCAAAAAATTGCCACTGCATGCTGTCTGTTTAAAAAGCGATTCCTAAGTGTAATTCCAGACTAACACATGTCAACTGTACAAACGAAGTTTTGCGGAAACCAACACTGTTCTTTTCTGCCAAAAGGCCATCGGTTTCGAGTTTCACAATGAGCCTAGCATTGAACCATGTTTTTCTCCATCAATTTACAGACACTAGCTGGTCAAAGCTATGGGAACGGTAGTTAGTTAGATGAGAAAGATCTTTTCCAGTTTGGGGATGGGGAATACGAGGCTTTCCAGCCAAGAGGGTGGAAAGCAACCTGTAGTCCACATCATTGTATACCTGTACAGGATGTTCAGACCTTCTTGCGGAAGATGTTTTAATAGTCTGATAATGATTGTCATTCTATACTGAGAGAATCGCTGCAAGAGAGTAAGGCAGAGTTCAGCTCGTTAAATGAGAAAGGAAGATTGTAGTCTTCCATGTTTGTCGGATGAACAGTTCAGGGTGATTTTCTTTTAGGCTTTGTTATTGACAAAAGTGACGAATATTAGAAGAGGAGGAAATTCTTTTCAATGGTTTGAAGCAGCCGATTAGCAACTCCTTCTTCCTCTGTTATTAAAGAATCCGAACACTTGAGATGGTTCACAGTGGGACAGGTGTTCTGCCCTTTGATTTTCTTAATGATGTTCCACACTTTTTCTTAGAAGTTTGTGATGGTCACCTGACAGAAGCTTCTCCAGGACCGACGTTTACTGATTTTAAAAGTGGTGTCATGATTTAGCACGGAGTTTCCTGATGGGCCGAGCGTTGGGACCCGAAGTCCGTTGGTAAACCTGACGCTGAGCCCTTTTTCTAACTTTGGAAATTTGTTGGCATCTGAATCGAACCAGGGTGTTTTTTGGGCATTTTGAAGTTTGTCGGAAGACTATCTGAATACAGGCTTTGCACATTTAATCATAGTATTATCAGTGAATTCCAGCAGGGTCAGGACTCTGAAGAATAATCATTGTCCTGGAACTCTCCTTGGAAATAGTGCTGCAAAATAGATTCCCAGTTTGCTTTCTTATAATTTACATGCGAGAGACAGAGACGAGTTTCAGTTATTAACAGTTGTAGAAGGACAGTGAAATGTCCTTCCGTGCAGATCGTCATGACATACCACCTCATAGCCAGGACCAGCTAGGGGTCACAAACCGACAACTCTAAACACGAAAGTGAACCTGTGGAAGAATGGAGGTAAGTTGCAGATCGTCGTCAGCATACAACACAAAACCAAATCCGAAAGGCACATCCTCAATAAGTCAAGACCCAGGATGACGAACCGGTACTACCCCAAAGAGGGTTGTGACCGTTAAAGTCACCCAACTGCAAAAAAGGTCGGGAGGGAGTTCTCTATCCAGACTGACAAGTCCTACACAAACCGGGACAGAAGGTGAAGATAAAATAGAACAATTGTCACAGTCTTGTGGAGAGTGACACTCGCAGCGACAGCCTGAAGAGGTAGACAGAGTGACGGCCTAATACAACAAATTTTGTGTAGGAGAAGGGCAACACCGCCCGACAGTCCCAACGTGATGGTTGTGCAGGTTTCGAAAGAATAGTTAAAAGCCAGAAAGAGTAAAAGGCTTCTGGCTTGAATTTGAGTTTTCTTGACGAGCCCACGACAGAAGGTTTTAAGAGACTGACACAGAAGCTGCAGCTCCTCGAAGTTGGAAATTTAGACCACGGATAGATCCAATGGAATATTGTAATAGTCCATGGTGCAGAGGGCAAAGGAGAGAGATCCAGGTCATCTCCTCCTCAACATCTGCTGCTAAAGCATGTAAATTTGTTGCTTAATTTCACTGGAGCTATCTGCAGACCTGCTGGCAGACTTTCCAACAGGTGAAGTAGGTCTGGTTTTGGGAGACGAGGGAGGTTTCTTCTTCTTCCTATCACCACCATCTCCACAACTGGGTTGAACTCCCTTGCCCGCATGGCACTGGACAGAGGATTTCGAGGTCGGGGTGCAGTATTATAATCTGCCCAGCACAGATGTAGTAGACGCTGGGCAGTCCTGAGGGTGCGGATTTTTGCCTCCACCAGGGCACTCTCACTTTGGATGAGAGGTGGTGGACCCTGCTTCCACCAAGCTGAACATATTTCCTTGCAATGTCTTCGAAAACGTAAAGATATCAGTCTGACAGCATGACTGACCGAGTTGGAAACCTGTTGGAACTTTCTTTACGGCCGAAGCATACGAAGAAGCTTCGGCGACTGACAGCCCACAACCTGCTTGCGGGCTTCAAAAAAGGAGATCTTCTTTTCTGTCTAATCCTTTTGTAATTGCAGATTCCTGATTCCACAGAGGGCATGCCGTGAAGAGGAGGGATGGTCTCCCACCGCAGTTGCACAATGTGCCGGATCTTTACACGGCCCAACATGGGTTGCCTTGCAGCAAATAACCACACACCTCCAGCCCAAACAACGGCCCTCTGACATGGACAAACTCTGGCATCTGAAGCACCTCAACGGACGGAACGTACAACCAGCACTCGACAATCAGGTAGCCGACTTTTGATGCCGAGGCAGCACAGGGTAGCAGAATGTCAGAAAGAGGTTGTTTGACCACTCTTTCGCCACCCATCTTTACTGTCACCCGCGTACCTCCGTCCACACCCTGGGATGGCCAGCTACCGTTTTGATCATCTGCCTCAGAAACACCTGATAATTCCCTGCACGAACACTCCTTTTGATGAATTTAAATTGATTGTGGGAGTTACCCAGATCCCCCGCGTCCACAAGTTTCGATGCCTTCAGCAGCTTTCAGATTGCTTTGGTGACTTACATTGAATCAAAATGAACCATTCCTCACCTCCCCCCCCCTTTGAGGACCGAGGGTCACCTGCAAAAACTTGAAAGCCCTTTTGGATAGGCAAAAGTGCTCACAGCTGAAAGTATGACGGGTCGTTCTTGCTCTCCCTTCCTTCCATAACGAGCCAGGAAGCCCAAAAACCTGTCTTCTGTCCGTACCTTCCATATCCGATCGCTGTCCAGAATCGAAATCCCCTGAAATTAGGGTGCTGCCCCATTCCTCATTTTTGGGGGGATGCTGTTTAAAAAACCATACTGGTGAATTTGTGTTCAAGCCCTCCTTACCCACCCAGCCCTCCTCCGCACAATTGGAGTCCAACTAAGTGCCAGGGCCAAGAAACCAATGTCTTGACCCCTTCCAGGCTCGGATAGACATACGACAAGCAGAAGCAACCAACCCTAACCCCCAGGATCTGGCTCCAACGCCCGGGAACTGAGACTGGCACCTTGCAGGTTTACTTTTTGCCAGCTGGGATCGCCCGTCTTGACCCACCCCCCAAGAAGGGGAGCCGATTAGTTCAACCCAGGCCAAAGTGAACTCCTGACTGTAGAGTAGGTCCGAGCCAAAGTGATGTTTGAGAGCGCTGGCCCTCTCAATCACCAGGAATCTCATTCCCCTCCGACACAGGTCGCAGGCACACGCAACGGAAAACGCGGCGATCTTAAGAGACCACATAGAGGAAAGGGAGTGTGTAAAGCAGGACTTGAAGGGGGAGACGAAGATAGAAAATGAGCCAAATAAGGGAGCAGAAAACAAGAAAAAGGAGAAAGCGGGTTACTCTAGTCAGGATCCTCACTTAGCCTATCTGACCTGGAAGAGAGCCCTACCAGGGCACAACTCCTTACCACCTACGTACGCTTAGGCCAAACAGCATCTGCACTTCCTCCAGCATAGAAGCAGTGTGAAAAAAACAGCCTCTCTCCAAGTATTGGGGGATGCCCCCGCCAGCAAAGCTAAGGGATCACTGGACCACGCAAACCCTCCGACTCACGACATTGGTCGCAACCCCCCCCCCCCGGAGGACGGAGCGAGGTGTGTGTGTGTGTGGGTGTGTGTGTGTGTGAGTGTGTGTGTGTGTAGTCGGTGAGTGTGTGGTGTGAGAAAGAGAGAGAGATGGAGAGAGAGAGAGAGTAAAGAGTCCGGAATTTGTGAATAGTTTTTTTCGAGAGCACAATTATTTTTTCTTATTCATCTGATGCAATGTTTCATTTTGGCTAAGATTTGTTTCACGCAAACTGGTGATGCAGCTGCACCTCGGACACAGAAGAAGGCCTTGTCAGTGGAGACGTGAGACGAGTGGAAAGAGGAACTCTGCCTGCACCGCAGACAGTGACACAACCCAGTGAGAATCAGATATGTCGGGGAAGAGGAGGAAAATGGGGGAGGATGACCAGACTGCACAACATTCACGGGTGAACTGGCCAAGGATGGACAAAATGGAACAGAATCCAAACCTAAACCCCAACCAGCAAGGACCCTTGCCAGAAATGTTTTCAGGGCTTCTGGCAATCAGGCAGTTGGTTTGGTCACATGCTAACATTCCACGTGAAGCTTACAGACTTTTTTGTAACCAGACACAATTATTAGTGACATTGTCAAGTTTACCAACATTCAAGGTTCCAAATCTGAAGGAGAGAGAGAGAGAATAATGTTGCTTATAGCCAGCCGCCCGCAAAGGGCCATATCAGGGCTGTCACCATTTTAAAAATCAACTCACCAGTCAGTAAAAAAAAAACAAAAAAACTTTCACACATCTTGTTAAATGAAAATCGTCTACAAACGCACCAGAAAGTTTGTTAAAAATCTTTCTGCTGTAAAATCTTAAATAAAGATAAAAATTTAATCACTCTCAAAAACCAAAGGATCACGTCGGCGGACCACCCTGAACAGGAACTTCATGGACTCCGCCTTTAAAATGTTTGTGTCCACATCTTTGCAAGTCCCAACACTCTAAAAGAACATGTTTCATTGTGAGTGCGCATGACATGGAATGCACCACGGAGATTCTTCACTCTTTAAAAGGTAAGCATGGGTAAAATACGAATGGCCGGTGTGCGCGGCACAAAACCCTTTTCCCTCTTTACGACCTCCCGACATGGATGGAGGAAGTCCTTAAGGTTTGGACGGATCTGAAAGAGTTTGTTGTGTCTGGTTTCCAATCCTCCGCAGAGGTCTCTCACAAATCGTTAATTTTGGGTTTCACGTCTGAGCAGGGGTTAAAAATTTGTTGGACAGTTTCTCTCTTGTGGCGTTCTTGGCTAACGATCAACCTTTCGTTCCCGCGATGCCAACATGACCAGGACCCAAGCAAGAGTAATGTTGTAACCGTCGCTTCAAGTTGCTAAAATGTTCAAAAAAAAGTAAAAGTTCAGGATGCTGAAGGTTGCGGCCAGTATAGCCTCCAAAGCTGACAGCGAATCCGACAGAACCAGAAAGTCCCTCTTCGAAGATTGTGATATTTTTATCTTCAAAGCCAAAACCAGAGCAGTAAGTTCAGCGAATATACAGAAGCATCTGAATGAATTGTTTAAAACAGTATCTGGAAGGAGCCCCAGGGCAGTAGGCTGCACAGGCCACTCCCTCTTCAGATTTGGGAAACCCGTCAGTGAAAACTTTTTGATAGGATGGGAATTTGGAACAGAGCTCAGCATACAAAGCCTTGTACGCCAGGAGCTGGTGACTCTTTGCGAAAAGCTGCAAGATCAAAATGAATCTCTGGCGTGAAGAAGGTCCACGGAGGTTGATCCGGAACTTAGAAAAATCCGACAACTCCTAGGTCTAGACCTGCATTCCGCACGTGAGGCTGCATACGAAGACCAAACGGCGGAATACATTCGGGTTGTTTTCAAACTTACTTTGGACGGAAGGACAAAGACCATTTCATAGGCAGGATTCTGCGGTTCTGAGAACAGTCGGATATAATTCAAAGACAGTTTCACCCTGCGGTTGGACAATGAAGGTTCACCCGCCTCTGCGTACAGGCTTTTACACAGGGGGGTGCGGAACGCTCCAAAGACAGAGACGAACCCCTTTGATGGTGGATAGGGTCCAAGAGTTTGAGGTAAGAGGGTCTTGCAGAGCCGACACGGAAACAACCGTAGTCCAGTTTGGAACGGACCAAGGCTCTGTGAGGTGCAGCAAAGTTTTCTTATCAGCGCCCCAGTCGGTGTGTGCTACGACCGCAGAAATTCAGAGCTTTCTGGCAAGAAGTTTTGAGGTTTTTGATGTGGTGAGAATTTTGAGTTTTTGGTCAAAAATAACTCCCAGGAATTTGGCTTCTTTTACAACTGGGAATGGTGGACTTGTCTAAAACGAATTTCAGGTCATCAAAGAATCGACGAAAATTGTGGAAATGAATTGACTGAGTTTTGGTACGGGAGAAGGTAAACCCTTTTTCCTCGGCCCACTGTTGGATTCTGTTGACGCAAAGTTGGAGTCGACCTGTACACTGTGGTAAGAAGCTCCAACTGCATACAGCGCAAAGTCATCAACAAACAGAGAGGACTCGGTCCCCAAGGGTTTACCGATTGGACAATGTCATTAATTTTAATGCTGAAAAGGGCGGGAGAAAGGGATGCTCCCCTGAGGAAACCCAACTCCTGCCCCTGGATGTCAGAGAGTGTGGGGCCAACAGCACCTGGAACTGTCGATCGGCTAAAAGTTTTGAAATGAACAGAGGCAGGTGACCCCGAAAACCCAAGTCTGTGCAGGTCCATGAGGACTCCTGCTTTCCAGTGGTGTCGTAACGCCTTTTGAGGTCGAAAAAGATAGCGAACACGTGCTGCTTGTTAACAAAGGCATTGCGATGGTGGTTTCCAGCGGATTAGATGGTCAACCGTCGAGTGGTACTTCCGGAAACCGCACTGTTCAATGGCCAAAAGACCATCGGTTTCCAGCTTCCCCCCCCAAAACGGGAGTTTACATCTTTTCCATCAGCTTACAGAGGGAGCTGGTCAGAGCGATTGGGCGATAGTTGGAAGGGTTGGTAAGGTCTTTCCAGGCTTTGGGGAAAGGGAATGTTTAGGGCTTTCCGCCAGGAGGGCGGAAAGGACCCCGTGGTCCAGATATGGTTTTTAGACTTGGAGAAGAGTCTGAAGACAGCTTTCGGAAAATGTTTCACAACCTGATAATATGTCATCCAGACCGGGGCAGAATCAGGCAGGTTTGTTAGGCTGATTTGAGTTCAACGATTGAAAAAGGAAGATTATAGGTTTCAGAGTTGTCTGATGTGAAATTGTATGAGGATTTCTCCCCTAACCTCTTTGTTTCTTAAAAAGCTGCAGATTTATTTGAAGAAGAGGAGTTCTGTTGGATGGTGGAGGCCAACAGATTGGCAACAGCTTGTTTGTCAGTAATCAGAGCATCAGCAAGTTTCAAGTGATGAATGGAGGGGTTGGTGTTTTTCCCTTTGATTTTTTTTAAAGATGTTCCAAACTTTTTTCTTGGAAGTTTTAGATTTTCAGCCTGGGAGCAGAAGTTTCTCCCGGACCGACGTTTACTGATTTTGAAAGTGTGTCTCGATTTCGCACGGAGTTTCGGGTGGGCTCTAGCGTTGGGACCCGAAGGTTGTTGGTTTACCCCCGCTGAGCCGTTTGCGAACTTTTGAAATTTGTTGGCAGTCTGAATTGAACCGGGTGTTTTTGGCATTTGGAGTTTGTCGGAAGACATGGAATAAGGTTTTAGCAAAACTTGATCACGGTGTTAGTCAGTGATTCTGCTGGGTCTGGCCCCTGAAAAAAATCAGGTCCTGGAATTCTTTTGAATAGTGGTTGAAAATAGATCCCGTTTGCTTTTTTATAATTGAGATGTTGAGAGACAGAGGCGGTTTTTAGTTAATATGGGCTGTAAAAGACAGGGAAATGGTCACTTCCGTGCAATCGTCATGGACAGACCACTCATAGTCCCCGGACCAGCGGGGGTACACAAACCGACAAATATAAGCACGAAAGTGAACCCGTGGAAGAGTGGAGATAAGTTGCAGATCCGTCGTTCAGACAACACAAATCCAAATCTGAAAGGACATCCTCAATTAGCAAACCTCTGGTGACGTTTCTGGCACTACCCCAAAAAGGATTGTGACCGTTTTTAAAATACCCAACAGCAAAAAAGGTCGAGGAAGTTCTTCTATCAGCTGACAAGGTCCTGACGACAAACCGGGACAGAAGGTGAGAGATAAAGGGAACAGATTGTCCCAGTCTTGTGGGAGAGTGACTCTCGAGCTACAGCCTGAAGGGAGATATGATAATGTTGCTTATGCCAGCCGACCGCCAGAGGGCCACATCAGGGCTGTCACCCCCGTTAAAATCAACTCACCAGTCAAAAAAAAAAAAAAAAAAAAAAAAAACACTTTCACACATCTCGTTAAATGACATCGTCTACAAACGCACCAGAAACTTTGTTAAAAATCTTTCTTCGTAAAATCTTAAATCAGATGAAAAGTTTAATTTTTTCTCAAAAACTTTAAAGGGTCACGTCAGGGGGACATCCCCGAACAGGATCTTCATGGACTCCGCTGTAAAAGTTTGTGTCTCACATCGTGCAAGTCCCAACACTCTAAAGAAACATGTTTCATTGTGAGTGGCGCATGACATGGAATGCACCACGGAGTTCTTCATCTTTAAAGGTAAGAATGGGCAAAATACGAAAGGCCGGTGTGCAGCCGGCACGAACCGTTTCCTCTTTAACGCACCCGACGTTAGATGGGAGGAAGTCTTTAAAGGGTTTTTACGGATCTGAAAGAGTTTGTTATTCGTCTGTGTGTTCAATCCTCCTGCCAGAGGTCTCTCACATAATCGTTAATTTTGGGTTTCACATCTGAGCAGGGGGTATAAGTGTTGGACAGTTTCTCTCTTGTGGCGTTCTTGGCTAAACGATCAACCATTTCGTTCCCGCCGATGCCAACATGGCCAGGAACCCAAGCAAGAGTAATGTTGTAACCGTCCGCCTTCAACTTGCTAAAAAGTTCAAAAAAAGGTAAAAGTTCTGGATGCTGAAGGTTGCGGCCAGCTATGGCCTCCAAAGCTGACAGCGAATCCGACAGAACCAGAAAGTCCCTCCTCGAAGAATGGGAGATTATCTTCAAAGCCAGTACTAGAGCAGTAAGTTCAGCAGAATAGACAGAAGCATCTGAATGTATATGTTCCAACAATATCTGAGAAGGAGCCCCAGGGCAGTAGGCTGCACAGGCCACTCCATCCTCAGACTTGGAACCGTCAGTAAAAACTTTTTGATAGGATGGGAATTTGGAACAGAGCTCGGCATACAAAGCCTTGTACGCCAGAGAGCTGGTAGACTCCTTACGGAAAGCTGTGAGATCGAAACGAATCTCTGGTGTGAAAAAGGTCCATGGAGGTTGATCCGGAAACTTGGAAAAATCGGAAACTACTCCCAGTTCTATACCTGCATTCCGCACGTGAGGCTGCATACGAAGCCCAAACGGCGGAATACATTTCGGGTTATTTTCAAACTTACTTTGGAACGGAGGGTCAAAAACACAGTCATAGGCAGGATTCTGCGGTTCTGAGAACAGTCGGATGTAATAATTCAAAGACAGTTTCAGCCTGCGGTTGGACAACGAAGGTTCGCCCGCCTCTGCGTACAGGCTGTACACAGGGGTGGTGCGGAACGCTCCAAGACAGAGACGAAGCCCTTGATGGTGGATAGGGTCCAAAAGTTTGAGGTAAGAGGGTCTTGCGGAGCCGTACATGTTAGTGTTCGGGATCTTTGTTGGTTTTGGTAGCTGAAGTTTGTTTTCTGCCAGCAGTCTCCTGAAAGGTGATTCTTGAAAGATACCTCCGTCGCTGCGGCTTCCGTAAGCACCTACATCTACCACAAGAAATCTCCCTTTCGCATCCACGATTGCCATCAAAACAATGGAGTGAAATCCCTTGTAATTGTAGTATTTCGACCCAGAGTTAAATGGCGCTTTTAGGTGAATATGCTTCCCGTCCATTGCACCGACACATTGAGGAAAATTCCATCGAGTGAAAAACTCTTTCGCCGATTCTTCCCATATCTTCACATCTGGAACAGGCAGTTTTTTCGGGTGCAGTCTTGCCCAAATCACGTTTATTGTTTCTAGGACGATTCCTTTGTACTGCGAAAGACCCTTAAAATGGAAGGAAAGTGACCTGAAGGACTCGCCTGTTGCCAAGAACCTGAAATAAAAAAAATAAATACATAAAATAAAAATACATAAATACATATAAAATACATACATATACATACATACATACATACATACATATATTTTTTTTAAAAATAAGATAATGTAAAAGTCTCTCTACCCATTTTACACTATTTGCTATCAGCTAAGGCTCGTGTTTTTTGTTTTGGTCTTTTCAGTGGCTGCCTGCAGAAACAAATGGGGGACTTTGAGGGACAAACTTCTAAAGAAATACAGGGAGGCCAAGACAACAAAATCAGGGCGGGCCGCCAGCAAGAAAAAGAAATGGAAATCTTTCGATGCCAGTCTTTCCTGATCCCCTACTACAGCACCGCGAAACGGGGGGGAATCTGAACTACGAGGATCAGCAGCTGGAAGACAATGTGGACTCCCAGGACTCCCAGGACATGGAATCCCAGCCAATCCTGCCCCACCGTCTCAGAGACAGCTACCACAGAAAACATTCAAGACACCTCAGCAGCAGAGGAAAGGAAGGGGACTGCAAACACAGACTTCAACAGGGAAAGTTCTTAAAGCCCTAAAACAACCAGAAGCTGTGGACGAGAATGAACTTTTTTTCAAAGTTTGCTTCCTTCCATAAGAAATTTGAACGACATCCAGGTTAGGGAATTCAAAATAGAATTTGCAAAGCTTGCTTTTGAAACATCTGAAGCAATCCAGCAACCACAAAATTCAGCAGCAGAGCCGTCTGCTTCACGTCCATGGGTGCTCAACACTTTGGTTCAGGGCTTCAAGATCCTAGATACACTCCCATTTCTCCAAGAGCCACTTATGACGATTACTACTCCATGTCATCATTCAATAATCAGTAGCAGAAAGTGGAACATGAAAATGAATAACAATTCTAGTCAATTCCAGTCTGGGTAACAATTCTAGCATTTCAAGTCAGCTAACTAATACTACTAAATGAAAATCTTCAAATATTGAGAAATTTAAAAGGGAAACAACATTTGTCATGTACGTATCAATTAATTTCTTTGCGCACCGCACCCTCTCTCTCTTTCTGTCTCTCTTTTTCTGTGTGTGTGTGTGCGAACGTGCGCGCGCGGTTTGTGTGTGTGTGTGTGTGTGTGTGTGGTGTGTGTGTGTGTGTGTGTGTGTTCATGCATGTATTGGATTGACATATAACCCTTTCTCTCTCTCTCTCCCCACCCCCCTCCCTTCATCCATCCCGCTTTTCTCTCTCTCTCTCTCTCGCCACCCTCCCCCCCCTCTTCTTTCTCTCATTCATGTAACTGTTATATACAGCTAAATACTTACCTCAGTGTTACAATAAAGCGCTCCGCTGGCGAAATAGGCATTTGAAAATTTGTAGACTGCTTTGTAAAATCTTCACGGCATTGGTTAAGCAATCTTGAAAAGTCTCTGGTCGCATCCGTATGAAATTCTAACACATTCTGGGTATCGTCATCACTTGCGGAATCAAATTATGGGTATTCCCCATGCACTCTGCGATTGCGGTGAATTGGGTGAACACCATATTTGCGAGAATTCCCTTTCAATGATCTGTTTTGTAAAATCCACCACAGCAATTGCGTCTCTTCCGCCTGGAAAGCGCCATCTTTGTTTACAAAGATGGTGGCAGCAATTCGCCCGACAGCAACTTTCGGCTCTACCCTGAACGAGTGGGGGCGGGCAAGTTGCCGACGGGAACTGGTGACGGCAATTTGCCGGGTTTTAGCGTGAACGTAGCTTAGCCGCAGATGTTGATGAGGAGATGACCTGATCTCTTCCTTTTCACCCTCTGCACCCCTGGGATAGTACAATTTTTCCATTGGAATATCCTTGGGCTAAAATCCAACTTTGAGGAGCTGCAGCTTCTGTGTTTTACTGAAAGCCAGTTTTGAGATCAAAGCTGGGAATCGTAAAACTCTTCGACAATCTTGCTTTAGCCATTGCTTGAAAGAACAAAAACTGTTTTAAAAAAAATCTAATTTCCAAAAGCGTCCTGGGAGAATTATTTGAAAACTGAAATTCTGATTGAACCCCGGCTGTGTAAAAAAACTGATGGAATTTTCATTTTTTTTTCTACAATCCCAAGTTTCACAGCTTGGAATTTCAATTCACAGCTTGTATGAGAAAAGAAAGCTCATTTTAAAATATATCAATGTGACGCTGGGTTCGCGAGTTCTGGCAGAGTGGTTAAACCGGGCCCTTTTGGCTAGTTGCTGTGAAAAAATCATACTGGCCCCAGGAAGCAGCTCCACCTAAAAATACACCAAACTATGTCGAGCGCCGGTAGATTTTTCCTCGACATAGAAAAGGCCCTCCAACAGGGCTAAAAATAAACTAAGGGAGGGAACTCCTGCACACACCACCCCCCCACACCACCCCCCACCCCCCACCCCCACCCTGCCCCCCCCCCACAACACCCCCACCCCCCGCCCACACACGCACGCACACACATATAACTTCTGATTCTTGCGCAAAACAAGAGTAACTGATTACTTAATTTTTTTAATTTATGATTTTAATCTGGTTTAAAAAAGAAGCCCGAAGTAGCAAAAGAGCTGTATTGTTTTCTAGAACTTCAATAGTAAAATGCACAAAAACAGATGATTGTGTTGTAATCGCTGATGTCTGTCATACTTCATGAAATGCAACAAGATTTCAATTTACTCGAAAACCAGTCCACAACACTGTCTTGCCTTTTCACAACATTGTTATTTGGTGTGGGCCTTTCAAAAAATGCATTCCACTTGTTCATCTGACACCCTTCACGCACCACCCCCTTTGGTCCTTTCTCTGGCACACCTTTTGGCACAGAGTCATGTGAAAAGTTATGCTCACCCTCTCCTACAAGCAACATACAACCAACACACAGCTTACGTCCTAAAAAATCAAACAAACCACCACGCCATTCTTGTGGCTACAAATGTAATCCAGCAGCAAAAAAACCTCAAACAAAAAATCAGCACTCTGGGCTGACCTTCGCGAAAGTGTGTGCCAAAGGAAACATTGTGTATGCCGACCACACCTGCACTTTTATCACTTAAAGTGGGGCTCCACGAAAGGACAGTACACCCCTACCCCCACCCCAGCTTTCAAGGCACCCACTGGTTGGCGTACAGCCTCAAATACGCAGACCCGAAATACTGCAGAAAACAGCTGTTGAGGAAGCCATTGTGAGACCATGTGGCGAGAGCTGGAATGCAGTCCACGCACACCCCGGCATCTCATAGTCTCGCTCGGTGTCCATTACCACAGCAGCCCTCAAACCTCCATCCTGCCCCCGGGTGAACAGCCACCTACAATGCCTGGAACAACAGATGGTCTATTACCCATCCTCCTATTCTGGCGACCCGACATCCAGCTACCCATCCCCACCTCTGGCGACCCAATATCTAGCTTCTTATCTTCCACATCCACTTTCAGCTTCCCATGTTCTCCCTCCACCCTACAAAGCAGCCCTTAAATTTCCCCCACAGTTCTCGACCATCTTTCCATGCTTCTTTCCTACCCCGCAATGTGTGTGTTTTCGAGACATAATGAGATATGTCCACAGTGGGTGTGTTTGTCTGTGTCTGTTGTGCGTGCATGCATGTGTGTGGTGCATGCATCTGTATGCGTGCGGTATGCATGCGTACAAGCGTGCGTATCACGTTTGTTAGAGCGCAGATTTATAATAATTAAGACAAGTCCCACTACAGGGCTTCTGCTGGGGTGAAAATCTTTCCGGTCCCAGGACCCCCTCATCAGATTTTTAAGGGGGCCCAGGGTAACAATAAGGGGTCCCTAAACACCACAATAAAAACAACAAATATACGTTAAAAAATTGCATCCCTGCACGCGCACTGCAATTGTCACAGACACATCGTCACAATGAAAACAACAAAATAAACATAAAAAATGTATCCGTTCTCGATCTTGCTCCTCTGCTACGCTTTTTCGCTTTTGCGACGATGATTTTCGTTAACCACGCTTCGAGAGACATGTTAAACAAGGCTTCGGGGAAATGCCTCTCTCCTGCCGGGAAAAAGAAAAGCGTCATCGTGACATCACATGGCTCAAAGTAGGAAAAACGGTCAACTGAAAACGAGGCTGTGGCCTAGCGTTAAGCTTAGTCAGTCAGCCTCAGCAACGACAAAAGTGACCGACGTATGTTGTTAGGAGGCTGCCCACTACTCGCTTTGTTACTGTGTTCAAACTTGAAAGGGATGGGTTCGTCCGAAGTGTAGCAGACCTACGATGTTACGGCACCCAACTACGATGTTGAAGGCAGTCTTTTCTCACTTTATGTCTGACTTCACCAAAATATTGAAGGGCCCTTACACGGACACCCGTGCGTCCCGGAGTTTTAATGCGTACTGTACGCAATTTTTGCGTTTCAGAAGCCCTGCCACTACGCTTAAATAGCCATACCCCCACCACTCCTTCCCCCATCTCCCTTCCTTCCATTTTTATTTTACTATTACCTTTTTTTTTTTTTTCTTCCCCAACAAGTATCATATATCAGAGGGTCTACTCATGACACTGAGAATGTGTGAACACACAATTATTTCTATTTTTGTTTGTCTAAGATCATCGATCCCAGAAAAATCGATTGCATTATTGCTCTAGACTTTCTATCTGCCATCAAGTGAAGACATGTTGTCAACTGAGGCTGACGTTGCAATCTTTGCCGTGACATTGCTGTAAGGTAAGTTAAGATAATGTTGATTATAGCCCAGCCAACCGCAAAGGCCTTTATCAGGGCTGTCAATGCGCTGAAATCAACTCACAAATATAAATTAAAAAAAGAAACCCAACAACAACAAAAATCACACATCTCTTTTAAAATGCATCTTTTATGAATGCACCAGAATTTTGTTAAAAATCTTTCTTCCATAAAATCTTAGATCCGATGAAAACCTCCTCACTCTTGTGCGATGTATAACATAAACAAGAGCATCACACACATACTCCACACAACCATAATTAACGTGACCTTTGGGTTTGTTTTGTTATTTACAGCTGCCACGGAAGTCCTGCGAGACCTGACGACCGAGCACTTGCCTCACTCAGATGCGATCAGCCACTCTCGCATGACCACTATGAAGCTGGTCCCCAACAGCATCTCTTCTGTCCTCCTGGTGATCGCCAAGTGCAGCAGGACAGCAAGAGCATTTTAAAGGGGGTCAACTACAACGGCGTCTACCAGGCCACCGCCCCTCACGATGTCACGAGTGCCATCTTCAAAATGTCCAGAATCTACAAGGGTGACTCCTCCAACCGCCAGGTGTCCTCTGACCGCCACCCCTCTCTTCCGGCACACCTGCAGACGTAAAAAGGTCGTTTGTTGCTGTCTCTTGAGGGAGCTGAGCCTGGCTGGTGATGAATAAAAGTTGCCGTGAAAAGACTGGGAGCACCATGTGTTCGATCTGTTCGACATTTGAACATGAAGCAAACAGCGTCCGCGTACCAATCGTTGCCCGGCACATGTGTTTGTTCATATTCACAAACTGTTACGTCTGTGTCGAACCGAACAGCTTTTAGGTGTAGTTTATGGTTTAATTGACATGATGATGACGATTCCTTTTGAAGCATTACAAGCTTGTATAATTGTAACCTCGTGTGAAAAAGTTTGTGTGTGAGAGAAAGTTCTAATAGTCATAGACAGGCGACGTCATGACAGCGGGGTCCACACTAAACATACCAGTGGGTACACACACTAAACACGCAGATTCGAACTCGTGCACACTATCGACTGAGCCAACCCGCGGTACACACTAAACGGAACCCGCGGGTACACACTAAACGGAACCCGCGGGTACACACTAAACGTAACCCGCGGGTACACACTAAACGTAACCCCGCGGGTAACACCAAACACACAGACACACACACACACACACACACACACAGGTGTGTCCTCTATCCCCACCAGCCTCCTCAGTGATGAGTTGTACCGGACCAAGGTGCAAGTCAACTGTACTACCCTGAAACTCCTCACCATCACAGTAATTTTACTCTACAGTACTGTCTTGTATAGGGAAATCTGGGCAATAAATTACAGAGACAAAACTTCTTTCAATTTAGGATAGTTATGGATACAGTAACCCCAAAGTACCCAGTTTACATTTCGTTGATCAGATCATGAGATATCGATCATCGAAGATCGCAATTCGCACCTGGGATTTTGAGCAAGAACGATAACAACACGGTAAACTCACAAAATTATAAGAATCTAAATATTTGTGAAAAAGCTTTGTATTCAATTGTACAGTCCTTGAAGCGGAATGTGGGATCAAACTCGAAGGCAATTGAGTCAACTTTGCCATACCAATTCAAACCTTACACAAACATGTCCACGGATCTAGCTGACACTGACTCGACTGTACTTTCCAGCAGCGATCGTGAAGATAAGATAAGATAATGTTGCTTATAGCCCAGCTATAATGTCACTGATGTTAATGCTGAAAAGGGTGTGGTGCCAACACGCACCTGGAACTGTTCATCAGCCAGAAAGTTCTGAATGTACAGCGGCAGGGCCCCTGCAGAAAGTTCTGAATGTACAGAGGCAGGGCCCTCTGCAGTGTAAAGTGGGTCTACATAACAAAAGCTGCCATGCTAACCTTTGCACTCAGTGTGTGTTCTTCTGCGTCATGTTCGTGTGGTGTTGAACTTGTGTTGTTTATATTCGTTGGATTTAGCAGCTCCATGGATAAGATAAGATAAGATAAGATAATGTTGCTTATAGCCCAGCCGACCGCAAAGGGCCACATCAGGGCTGTCACCACGTTAAAAATCAACTCACAAGTCATTCATTCACACAATTCTTAAAATCATCCAAAAACCCATCTGAAAGTTCGTTAAAAATCATTCCACTGTAAAATCTCAGATCCGATGAAAAATGTTAATCTCCTTCAAGAACTCAAAGATCGTGTCAGGCAGAACGTCTCTGAACAAGGTTTTCATGGAATCTACCGTAAAATGTTTGTGTCTCACATCGTGCAAGTCCCAACACTCTAAAAGAATATGTTTCATTGTGAGTGGCACATGACATGGAATGCACCACAGCTCCATGGATAAATTACTATAATCTTGTCGCCTTCCATGTATCAGGTTAGTACATTCCTTCAGTTATTTTCATTTTAATTGTAGTTTTCCCCAATTGCTTTTCAGCCTGTGACCCCGTCATATCCTGTCCCGTGGGTCTTGTTGACACTTGACTCCTACACACGTGTCTAGACTGCCCGTTGACCAGAGGAGTCTCTTAATGGTCGGATCCCTAGAATTCAAACCTAATCATTTCAAAACAACCGTCGGAAAATAATCAAAATGCATATAACAGCTATCGTTATTCAAAGATAATGATAATGATAATGTTGCTTATAGCCCAGCCGACCGCAGAGGGCCACATCAGGGCTGTCACCACGTTAAAATCAACTCACCAGTCATTTAAAAAAAAAAAAAAAACTTTCACACATCTCATTAAATAACATCGTCTACAAACGCACCAGCAGGTTCATAGCCTAAGAGCATCCCAAAATTCCAAACTTTTCCCAAACTTTCAAACCACTTTCTGGATTTTTCAAAGACCTTTATTTTATTTAAGCAGCCCTAAAACTGAAGTTAGGTAGATAAAAGGGACATGTAAATAAGCACAAACACAACAGACAGACAGATTACCTTTTAATAGAACAGTTCCTTGTTATCACACCAATCTTCTAGCCTTATTATTGTCTGTTTGTGATGACCCACAGAAAAATGTAAACTATTATATTCCTTTTTTTTCAGCCACAATGCACTGCCGTTGTTTGAAAAATGAATCAATGGATTCTGTCCTATATGTCACAAGACTTACAACAACTGTCAATTCCAAAGGCAGCCAATGTGTTGTAGTGGAGATTACCTTTTAATAGAACAGTTCCCCGTTATCACACCAATGAATTTGGAGTCAAAGTATCTTGTAAGAACACAATTACGGTCCCAGAATCTGACACACATCCAACTGTTTTTCCTGGAGATTCTGGTTCAGCGTTTCATCAAAAAGAAGCACATGGTTTTCTGCTGCCTTTACTTGTTTTTGTAAGCTCGGATGAAAAATATGGCCCAAGACCAAAAGTACACAAGTATCTTGCTTTTGCTTCTCCACAGGAAAACGCTGCAGCAATGTTGCTGTCAGGAAACATGGCTTGAAACAGCTGTTTCATGCCATCACATGATTTCATACTGTAATGGGATGTTATGCACTTCATTGCCCACAACACCTCGGCTTTCAACACTTCTGTGCCAGACACGTACGATGCCAAACTACCACACTGTTTTTCTTTCTGCGTTGCAGCTGATGAGACGGGAACCTCTGAAGATGTCACTGGTGCAACAGAGGAGGAGCTGGTTGTGGAAGACTTCTTGCTGTGGATGCCCATGAAGTCACCAATGGGTGCAACCACTTTGTCAATGGAAGTCACATTCTTCTTGTGCTTTGCACCTGAAATACAAATTTTCTTTTGTGTTTATAAAAGTTTTAATCAAGACACCAAAAATCGTTCTTGTTTATCATCATATCAATTTTATTATTACTAGTAGGCAAAATCTTTATAATCATCACAATCATTATCACTATTATCATTATCATCCTAATTATTGTCACAATTATATGTCTTTAACATTGTTTAAAGAGAGTGTATGATGTTACTGCTATATCTGTATCAGAAATTTTATAAAAAATTGTAAATATTGATTGATCATTATAAAATTCTGTCAATATACTGTTAAATATTAATTAAAATGAATGTTCTTGTTATTGTGAAATAAATACCAGTATAACTTACTGTTTTATATCAATTGCTATTAATGGTATTAACTTTAAAAAAAATCACTATTACATTTACAATTATGTACTCTCTATATGGAAAGAAATACTATCTTCATTTCACATTAGTATTAATTATAACATGATTATAAAGTTCACATGAATATTTCCTATTAGTATTGTTCCCAACCTTTTAAAAATATAATTAAAAATAGTATGAATGAAAATAGTGGGTAGCAGTGGTGGTAGTAAACAGCGTAAGTACTAGTAGTAGTATAATAATATCAGAGCAGAAGTTCTAGGAGAAGCAGTATTAGAACAGAAAGAAGTAGTACTAGTAGTAGTTGCAGTAGAGCATGAGGTAATCACCACTTTGCAAATTCTGGCAATATTTGTAACAGTGTTTCCTTCAAAGCGCAGGTCACATGGTCACATTCTTTTTTCTTTCTTTTAAAGGGCAAAAACGTCAACCTGAACAACGTAAAAAAATTAAAAAATCAAGTAGGTTGAGGTATGGCTGATGGGAGAGCGTTTGGATAGCTTGGCTAACTACTGAAACAAAAGGTTCACCAAAAATCATTTTCCGTCTTCGTCTCATTTTTCTTCCTGTGACCAAGAGAATGTGACCGGTGATCCCACGCGATGAACACTGTATTGACTTACCGCCGTTATGGCTGATGAGGGCTCCTTCACCCATCGATCCAATATCGATGTTTTTTCTGCACGCTGCACAGTACGCAGACCCACTTGTTGCCAGCATTTTTCCGCAGCCATCGTTTGTAAGTCGAATTTTCGAGCCACAGCTCGTTGAAAACGCACTGGTCCGGCATTTTGTTTTCTCTGAGAGACCCGGATATTCCAAGGGAAGTAACTCGCGTTGCGCTTGAAATCGAGAGTTCGTCTGCTACTCAATTCGCTGCGGTTCATCCGATCGCATTTATTATATTTTATAGTTGTTTCCTCTTGTATGTTAAAATTTCATGGTCCCCGATTTTTTCGGAGTGGATATTTTATATTGGTGACATAACTCTAAATTCACAAACTTTCACAAACCATATTCATGTTTTCTTATTTTTCAAAGACTTTCCAGGGCCTGGAAAATAACATCTTTTTTCCCCCAAACTTTCCCAAACTTTCCCAAACGCTACGAACCCTGACCAGAAACTTTGTTAAAAATCTTTCTGCCGTAAAACCTTAAATCAGATAAAAAATGTTAATCTCTCTCAAAAACTCAAGGATAACGTCTGGCGGGACATCCCTGAACAGGATCTTCATGGACTCCGCTGTAAAATGTTTGTGTCTCACATCGTGCAAGTCCCAACACTCTAAAAGAACATGTTCATTGAGAGTGTGGCGCATGACATGGAGTTATTCAAAGAGTTTCAAAACCATACTCTTATAAATATATCTATGGGCAGCCATTTCATTGCATATGATCCAGCCAAGATTCAGCTGGCAATTCTTGTTTCTACATCCACTCTCTCCCACCCTCACTCCCACTGCCACTGCCTTCTACTATCGCCCCATCCGCCTCACGCCCCCCCCCCCCCCCCCCCCCCCCCGCTAAACAGAGAGCGAGAGAGAAAGAAGGAATAGGCGAGAGAGACGGACAGAGGGAGACTGGGCGCTGTGTGCGTGTAGCGGAGTGAATCGCATCCATCGCCGCTTCGTGTCGGCTAATTTGCATACATGTTGACCTACATCTAAACAAAATCTTCTTCATGCCTTGCTATTTGCTTTACTGAAATGGCCCAGTTCTTGTCCTACTTTCGTTTCCTGGTTTATCGTTTTTAAAATACTTCATCACTTCATGTCAATTATTTATCTATGTTTCCCTTTGTATTCATTTCGTAGTTTTACATGTGTATGTATATACAGATTACGTTACTTATTTGAGATTGAAAAAGATGAAAGAAAGAGAGAGATCTTCCAGAAAATGCTCCCTACGCCTACGCCAGGGCTGTGGAAACATATAGGGAGTGGTACTTTAAGATAAGATAAATGTTGCCTATAGCCCAGCAGACTGCAAAGGTCATATCAGGCTGTCACCATGTAAAATCAACTCACAAGTCTTCATTCACCACAATTCTTTAAAATACATCGTCTAAAAACTCATCTCAGGCCTTCTCAGGCCTAGAAGCAGTTTTTAAAAAAACTAGCCTATCTCCAAGTATTGATGCCCCCGCCAGCAAAGCCTAAGGGATCACAGGACCACGCAAGCCCTCCAACCACGCAAGGTTGCAACCCCTGGAGGGATGGCATCACAAACAACAGACCTGCCTCTGTGTGTAAGAGAATACAGCACTCTGTAACGCACCCTGCAATGCGCTCTGCCAAACAATAAATAATCTGCGTCACACCGTTACGCTTGGCTGTAGGAAATGGGAAAATCATGTAACACGGTTTTGTTTTATGTCTGGTACAGACATTCTAGAACATTCTTGATCGAAAGTAGCGTCATCTAGTCACGCCCCTCCGGGGGTTGCGCCCTTTGTCGTGGTCGGAGGCTTGCGGGGTCCAGTGATCCCTTAGGCTTTGCTGGCGGGGGCATCAATACTTAAAGATAGGCTAGTTTTTTCAAACTGCTTCTAGGTCCGAGAAGCCAAGATGCTGTCTGGCCTAAGCGTAACGTGGTAAGGATTTTGATGCCCCTGGTAGGGCTTCCCATGTCAATAGGCTAAGGGGTGAGGATCCTGACTAAGAGTAACCCGCCTTTCTCCTTTTCTTGTTTTCTGTCCTTCCCTTATTTGGCCCTTTTCTATCTTCGTCTCCCCTTCAAGTCTTCTTTTCCACACTCCTTTTCTCTCTTGTGGTCTCCTTAAGATCCGCCGTGTTTGCCGTGCGGTGCGAACCTGTGTCGGAGGGGAATGAGATCCAGGTGATTGAGAGGCCAGCGCTCTCAACACATCACTTTTGGCTCGGACCTCTCCTAGACAGGGAGTACACTTTGGCCCGGGTGTACTAATCGGCTCCCCTTCTTGGGGCTGGGTCAAGACAGACAGTCCCCTGCTGGCCAAGTAAACCCCTGCATTTGCTCAGCTCTCTGTTCCCGGAGTTGAACATGATCAGGGGGATAGGGGTAGTAGTGTTCTGTTTGTCGTATGTCTCTCCTGAAGCCTGGAAGGGGTCAAGACAGTGATTCTTGCCCTGGCCCCTTAGTTGGACTCCAAGGTGGGTGGGTAAGGGGGGGATGAATCACAATAAACTAAATATGGCTCTTTCAAAAACTATCCCCCCCCCCCCCCCCCCCCCCCCCCCCCCCCCCCCCCCCCCCAAAAGGAGAGGAAAGCAGCATCCCCTATTTCAGGGGATTTCAATTCTGACAGTGATTCAGATACTGAGGTACGACAGAAGACAGGATTCTGGCTTCCTGGCTCGTAATGGAAGGGACGGAGCAGGAAAGACCCCTTTCAGCTCTGAGCCCTTTTGCTATCCAAAAGGGCTTTCAAGGTCCCAGCAGGTGACCCTCGGTCCATCAAAAGGTTGAGAAATGGCTCGTTTCTCATCAATGTAAATCACAAAAACAATCTGAACAGCTGCTGAATCAACAAAACTAGTGGACAGGGAGATCAGGGTGACTCCCCACAAACAGTTAAATTCATCGAAAGGCGTGATTCGCTGTCGAGAGTTAACAGTGTCTCAGAGGCAGAAATTAAGACAGAACTGGCGTCTCAGGGTGTGACGGAGATGCGCAGGGTGACGGTAAAGAAAGGTTCAGAGAGAGTGGCCACCAACACCCTCTTTCTGACCTTCTGCAACCCTGTGCTGCCTCCGGTCATCAAAGTTGGTTACCTGAATGTTCGTTTCAGCTGTATGTGCCGTCCCCGTGAGGTGCTTCAAATGCCAGAGGTTTGGCCATGTCAGAGACCGCTGTTCAGGGCAAGAGGTGTGCGGTGTTTGCTGCAAGCAACCCATGATGGCCGTGTCAAGAATCCGGCACATTGTGCTAACTGCCATGGCGACCATCCCTCCTCTTCACGAAACTGTCCTCTTTGGATTCAAGAATCCGCAATCCAAAGAATAAAAGCTGAAAAGAAAATTTCCTTTTTTGAGGCCCGGAAACAGGTTGTGGGCAGTCAGACGCCGACAGCTTCTTCCTATGCTTCGGCTGTAAAGAAAGTTCCCACAGTTCCTACTCGGTCAGTCTGCTGCCAGACTGATGAATTCAAAGTTTTCGAAAACATTGCAAGGAAGGATTGTCATTTTTGGTGGTAGCAGGTCCACCACCTCCCAACCCAAAGTAAATGCCCCTGGTGGAGGCAAAAAATCCGCCACCCCTGAGACTGCCCACAGTCTACAACATCTGCTGCTGGGCAGATTAAAAAAGCCAGCACCCGCACCTCGAACTCCTCTGTCCAGTGCCCGTGCGGGCAAGGAGTTCAATCCAGTGTGGAGATGGTGGAGATGAGGAAGAAACCTCCACCGTCTCCCAAATCCAGACCCTCTTCACCTGTTGGCAAGTCTGCCAGCAGGTCTGAAGACCACAGTCCAGTGAAACTAACCAACAAATTTACACCCTTAGGCTACTTCACGCTAAACCCGGCAAGTTGCCGGCAGCAGCCGTCAGCAGCCGCCGCAACATGTTGAATCTGTGTTCACGCCCTATTTCTCTTCCCGCCATGAAAGCCGGCGATGCACGTTCACGCTGCCAGCCACAGCCGTCAGCCGGCAATTTGCTTGCCTCGTGTACACAAAAAAAACGGCTGGCTGGTCCAAGGAAGTAATTTCCCACCATAGACCGACAGAGTGAATGCACTTTATACAATTCCGGCAAAATGGATGAAGACAAACTGATTGTGGCTGTACAGAGGAGGTCTGTAATTACGACAAGGAAGACCGGAATTACCACAACGAGATATAATCAGTGCTACATGGGAAGGCATTGCAAAGAATCGGGGCTGATGGTAAGTTCACATTTAACTTATTTTAATGAATGATGACATGCCAGTTTCTCTTCGCTGTAGTAGACCCTAGCCAGTAAATTTATGAAAAAAAACAACAAAAAAAGAAGCAAAAAAAAACACAACAACAAAAAAGAACAAAAACAAAACAAACAAGCAATTTGCCATTTGTATGCTCAGTCATAAGTGTGTGTTGTGTGTGTGTGTGTGTGTGTGGTGCGTGGGGTGTGGGTGGTTGAGAAATCACCACAAATGAGTCAGATGAGTGTTAATTGTAATCATAACATGTTTGTGATGTTGTGCCATGATTGTCATGTTTGGCTGATATTTCACATATTAGAGTCCACCATTTCCGTTTACACTAGTTGCAGATCATGTCATTCTGCCAAGACAGACCCAGATGGTGACGTGAAATACGCCAACAAGGTATCTCGCACTGAACGTTGCATGACCGCTTGCTCTTGCATTGCTTGACGGCAGGTCTGTCAGTTGGAAGTTGTTCTGCTGTACATCTGGAAGCAGTGTGCGTTCAGGCTCCTTGTTTTGAACAAAGTTGTGCAGTACACAGACAGTTTTGACAATGTCAATTGCAAAGTCTACTTGCACCTCGATTGGCTTCCGCAAAACACGCCACATGCTAGAAGCCAGCTCAAAAGCGCATTCCACTTGTCTACAGCTCGAGAAAGTCTGTAATTGAAAATCCGCTTTTCATATGTCAAATTGCGTCTTGGGAATGGTCTCATAATGTTTTCAAGCAGAGGGAAAGCTTCATCACCCACAAATACAAAGGGTAGGTCAATGTTAGTGTTTCGGGATCTTTGTTGGTTTGGTAGCTGAAGTTTGTTTTTCTGCCAGCAGTCTCCTGAAAGTGATTCTTGAAAGATACCTCCGTCGCTGCGGCTTCCGTAAGCACCTACATCTACCACAAGAAATCTCCCTTTCGCATCCACGATTGCCATCAAAACAATGGAGTGAAATCCCTTGTAATGTAGTATTTCGACCCGGAGTTAAATGGCGCTTTTAGGTGAATATGCTTCCCGTCCATTGCACCGACACATTGAGGAAAATTCCATCGAGTGAAAAACTCTTTCGCCGATTCTTCCCATATCTTCACATCTGGAACAGGCAGTTTTTCGGGTGCAGTCTTGCCCAAATCACGTTTATTGTTTCTAGGACGATTCCTTGTACTGTCGAAAGACCCATTCTAAAATGGAAGGAAAGTGACCTGAAGGACTCGCCTGTTGCCAAGAACCTGAAAATAAATAAATAAATACATAAATAAAATACATAAATACATATATATACATATATACATACATACGTACGTACGTACGTACGTACGTACTACATACATACATACATACATACATACATATATTTTTTTTAAAAATAAGATAATGTAAAAGTCTCTCTGCATTTTACACTATTTGCTATCAGCTAAGGCTCGTGTGTTTTTGTTTTGTCTTTTCATGGCTGCCTGCAGAAACAAATGGGGGACTTTGAGGGACTACTTTCTAAAGAAATACAGGGAGGCCAAGACAACAAAATCAGGGCAGGCCGCCAGCAAGAAAAAGAAATGGTATCTCTTCGATGCCATGTCTTTCCTGATCCCCTACTACAGCAGCCGCGAAACGGGGGGGAATCTGAACTAACGAGGATCAGCAGCTGGAAGACAATGTGGACTCCCAGGACTCCCAGGACATGGAATCCCAGCCAAGTCCTGCCCCACCGTCTTCAGATGACAGCCTACCACAGAAAACATTCAAGACACCTCAGCAGCAAGGAAAAGAAGGGGGGACTGCAACACAGACTTCAACATGAAGTTCTTAAAGCCCTAAAACAACCAGAAGCTGTGGACGACAATGAACTTTTTTTCAAAAGTTTGCTTCCTTCCATGAAGAAATTGAACGACATCCAGGTTATGGAATTCAAAATAGAAGTGCAAAGCTTGCTTTGAAACATCTGAAGCAATCCAGCAAACCACAAAATTCAGCAGCAGAGCCGTCTGCTTCACGTTCCATGGGTGCTCAACACTTTGGTTCAGGCTTCAAGATCCTAGATACACTCCCATTTCTCCAAGAGCCACTTATGACGATTACTACTCCATGTCATCATTCAATAATCAGTAGCAGAAAGTGGATCATGAAAATGAATAACAATTCTAGTCAATTCCAGTCTAGGTAACAATTCTAGTCATTTCAAGTCAGCTAGACTAATACTACTCAATGTAATCTTCAAATATTGAGCAATTAAAGGAAACAACATTTGTCATGTACGTATCAATTAATTTCTTTGCGCACCCTCTCTCTCTTTCTGTCTCTCTCTTTCTGTGTGTGTGCGTGCGAACGTGCGCACGCGCGTTTGTGTGTGTGTGTGTGTGTGTGTGTGTGGTGTGTGTGTGTGTATGTGGTGTTCATGCATGTATTGGATTGACATATAACCCTTCTCTCTCTCTCTCTCCCACCCTCCCCTCCCTTCATCCATCCCGCTCTCTCTCTCTCTCTCTCTCTCTCGCCACCCTCTCCCCCTCTTCTTTCTCTCATTCATGTAACTGTTATATACAGCTAAATACTTACCTCAGTGTTACAATCAAGCGCTCCGCTGGCGAAATAGGCATTTGAAAATTTGTAGACTGCTTTGTCAAATCTTCACGGCATTGGTTAAGCAGATCTTGAAAAGTCTCTGGTCGCATCCGTATGTATTCTACACATTTCTGGTATCGTTCATCACTTGCGGAATCAAATTATGGTATTCTCCATGCACTCTGCGATTGCGGTGAATTGGTGAACACCATATTTGCGAGAATTCCCTTTCAATGATCTGTTTTGTAAAATCCACCACAGCAATATGCGTCTCTTCCCGCCTGGAAAGCGCCATCTTTGTTTACAAAGTAGTGTGGCAGCAATTCGCCCGACAGCAACTTTCGGGCTCTAACCGTGAACAGTGGTGCGGCAAGTTGCCGACGGCAACTGGCTGACGGCAATTTGCCGGGTTTAGCGTGAACGTAGCCTTAGCCGCAGATGTTGATGAGGAGATGACCTGATCTCTCTCCTTTTCACCCTCTGCACCATGGATAGTACAATATTCCATTGGAATATCCGTGGACTAAAATCCAACTTTGAGGAGCTGCAGCTTCTGTGTTTTACTGAAAGCCAGTTTTGAGATCAAAGCTGGGAATCGTAAAACTCTTCGACAATCTTTACTTTTAGGCCATTGGCTTGAAAGAACAAAAACTTTTAAAAAAATCTAATCCAAAAGCGTCCTGGGAGAATTATTTGAAAACTGAAATTCTGATTGAACCCGCGCTGTGTAGAAAACTGATGAATTATCATTTTGTTTTTTCTACTATCCAAAGTTTCACAAGCTTGGAATTTCAATTCACAGCTTGTATGAGAAAGAAAGCTCATTTTAAAATATATGCAATGTGACGCTGGCTTCGCGAGTTCTGGCAGAGTGGTTAAACGCGGCCTTCTGGCTAGTTGCTGTGAAAAAATCAATACTGGCCGAGGAAGCATGCTCCAGCCTAAAAATACACCAGAACTATGTCGAGCGCCGGTAGATTTTTCCTCGACATAGAAAGGCCCTCAACAGGCTAAAAATAATACTAAGGGAGGTAACTCCTGCACACACCACCCCCACACACCACCCCCCACCCCCACCCTCCACCCCTGCCCACCCCCACACACACCCCACCCCCCGCCCACACACGCACGCACACACATATAACTTCTGATTCTTGCGCAAAACAAGAGTAACTGATTACTTAATTTTTTAATTTATGATTTTAATCTGGTTTAAAAAATGAAGCCCGAAGTAGCTACAGAGCTGTATTGTTTTCTAGAACTTCAATAGTAAAATGCGACAAAAACAGATGATTGTGTTGTAATCGCTGATGTCTGTCATACTTCATGAAATGCAACAAGATTTCAATTTACTCGAAAACCAGTCACAACACTGTCTTGCCTTTTCACACATTGATTATTTGTGTGGGCCTTTCAAAACAATGCATTCCACTTGTTCATCTGACACCCTTCACGTCACCACCCCTTTGTCCTCTTCTCTGGCACACCTTTTGGCACAGAGTCATGTGAAAAGTTCATGCTCACCCTCTCCTACAAGCAACATACAACCAACACACAGCTTACGTCCTAAAAAATCAAACAAACCACCACGCCATTCTTGTGGCTACAAATGAAAATCCAGCAGCACAAAACCTCAAACAAAAAATCAGCACTCTGGTCTGACCTTCGCGAAAGTGTGTGCCAAAGGAAACATTGTGTATGCCGACCACACCTGCACTTTATCACTTAAAGTGGGGCTCCACGAAAGGACATGTACACCCATACCCTCCACCCCAGCTTTCAAGGCACCCACTGGTTGGCGTACAGCCTCAAATACGCAGACCCGAAATACTGCAGAAAACAGCTGTTGAGGAAGCCCATTGTGAGACCATGTGGCGAGAGCTGGATGTAGTCCTCGCACACCCCGGCATCTCATAGTCTCGCTCGGTGTCCATTACCACAGCAGCCCTCAAACCTCCATCCTGCCCCCGGGTGAACAGCCACCTACAATGCCTGAACAACAGATGGGTCTATTCCCATCCTCCTACTCTGGCAACCCGACATCCAGCTACCCATCCTCCACCTCTGGCGACCCAATATCTAGCTTCTTATCTTCCACATCGACTTTCAGCTTCCCATGTTCTCCCTCCACCCTACAAAGCAGCATTATTCCCTGACAGTTCTCGACCATCTTTCCATGCTTCTTTCCTATCCCGCAATGTGTGTGTTTTCGAGACATAATTATGAGATATGTCCACAGTGGGTGTGTTTGTCTGTGTCTGTGTGTGCGTGCATGCATGTGTGTGTGTGCATGCATCTGTATGCGTGCGTGTATGCATGCGTACAAGCGTGCGTATGCACGTTCGTTAGAGCGCAGATTTTACTAATAAAAGACAAGTCCCACTACGCTAACCTTCGCCGGACGGTGCTCTTGACTATACACGAAGACGGGGTGGGTCCGTGTGGACCCATGGCTCGCAAAGAGGGAACACTCTTTGCAGACATGGTCCACATGGACCCACACCGTCTTCCGTGATAGTCAAAAGCACCTTCGCCGGACGGGTGCTTTTGACTATACACGGAAGACGATGTGGGGCCATGTGGGCCCATGTCCGCAAAGAGTGTTCCCTCTTTGCGAGCCATGGTCCACACGGACCCACACCGTCGTCAATGACTGTATAAAATGTCACCTTTAATTACCTTTTGAAATTTTGACCTATATTTTCGAAATTTTAGGACAAGGAGAGAATTTGTGTGTTTGGAGCATATCTAAAATTTCATTGAAAAATATCTATAAATATACGAGATATTGGCATTTAAAGACCCTTCTGGTCCACATGGACCCACACCGTCCGGCGAAGGTTAAATAGCCATACCCCCACCACTCCTTTCCCCCATCTCCCTTCCATTTTTATTGTTACTATTACATATTTTTTTTTCTTTCTCCCAACCAGTATCATATATCAGAGGGTCTACTCATGGACACTGAGAATGTGTGAACACACAATTATTTCTATTTTTGTTTGTCTAAGATCATCGATGCAGAACATCGATTGCATTTATTGCTCTAGACTTCTGTCTGCCATCAAGTGAAGACAGTTGTCAACTGAGGCTGACGTTGCAATCTTTGCCGTGACATTGCTGTAAGATAAGGTAAGATAACGTTGATTATAGCCCACCAACCGCAAAGGGCCATATCAGGGCTGTCAATGCGCTGAAATCAACTCACAAATAAAAAAAAAGCAACAATAACACAAAAAAAATCACACATCTCTTTTAAAATGCATCTTTTATGAATGCACCAAAATTTTGTTAAAAATCTTTCTTCCATAAAATCTTAGATCCGATGAAAACTGTTAATTCAGCCACAAATTTCAGAGTGGGTGTGTACACCAGCAACTGCGAAAGATAACCGTACCGGTGCTGTCGTTTTGTGGGCTGACACGAAACTTTAGGCCAACCTTCTGACATTGGGAGCTGAACTAATTTGTCACCATCAAAGTTTATTTGTAAATTTTCTTCCCTTTTCTTTTTTGTTTTGTTCTTCTTTGCTTCGTTTCCTTTTTCTTAATCTATACGCGCTGAAAATCTGCTCGAAAGTGATTGTGCTCATAGCATCCCTTTTTGCACCGCTGTTCACATTGGGTTTTTTTGTGTTATCATCATTCTTTGTTTTGAACTTAATACTTTGTTTATCCTTCTTTCTATTTGTTTGACAGCTCTTCCAACCATTACTCTTTCTTGTTTACTATTTTACTGGCTTATTGATTTTTCTAAAGATACATTCCAGAGAGAGAGAGAGAGAGAGAGAAAGAGAATGTTTCTTATACCCCATCTGACCACAATGGGCCATATCATGGCTGTTACCCTGTATCAGTATTCTGATTTCCTTGTTAACTTGAATTCATCATTTTTAGTTAGTGAATATGCTTTCTCTGTCACTCTCTTTCTCTGTGTCTGTATGTATGTCCCTCTCTCTTTTTTGCTTTTCTGTCTCTGCATCTCTTTTTCTGTCTGTCTGTGTGCAGTTGTTCCCCCCCCCCCCCCCCCCCCCCCCCCCCTTTTTTTTGTCCGCTCTGTGTTGCATCTCTTCTTTTAATTGGATCCAAAAACATCACCATGGCAACAGAAGGACAACCTTCCGCCCAGTCTGGACACCCGGTGACGTCACTAACCGAATGTCCCTGTGTAGGTCTCTTTGCCTTGGTCCCATCATTCTGTGGAGTTGTCATCTGTCAAAGATGTCCCTTTTTGATGTGCTGAAAGACCAGGGTTTGTGAAGTATTTGTCAGCAGCGTAGTCAATTCCTGGACCTGCCAAAGGATGAGAAAGTGACTTGTCAGCATGTAGTCAATTCCTGGACATACCAAAGGATGAGAAAGTGACTGTCAGCAGTGTAGTCAATTCCTGGACCTACCAAAGGATGAGAAAGTGACTGTCAGTAACCTTGCCGAGCAGATGGGAACAGAACCAATCACTGGAAAGCTGGTCTTCCAAGACTTGAGCAAGGATAAAAGCATCCAATGTCTGCATTACCCAATCAAGCAGGATATCAGCGAATGTTGTGATTGTCAGTATCATCATTTATGTCTGCTTTCATAATCACTGCAAAAGACCATTTGCATGTCTTTCATCTGCTGTCCATGGTTCTACGGAACGTTCCTTCAGTGTCCCATGCCCCCACCCCACATCCAGCCCTGGATCATCTTCTGCCATCTGTACAACCTCCATCGTCGGCATTCAAAACTTCCTGACCTCCTGTCATGTGATAAGTCTACAGGTGTAAATGCCTGGAACAAGTGGGCGAGGAAACAGGTCGGCCTGTTACAGCAGGCATCCAAGGAAAAGTTGCAAGTCAAGACCTCCCTGCAGTCATCCTGCCTTGGGACAAGAACTGCTGAACAGGTCCATGCAGACAAACAAGTCCTGACGCTTATCAACACAACTTCCCTCATGCTGCTGTCTTTCCCACAGAGAATATAAATATCTGTGTTCCCGACCACCCCATTTTTAATTCTGCACGCAATCCCCATCTTTAAAAAAAAAAATTCTTCATTTTCTGCTACTTTTTACAAAAACTAGCACCTTTTTTTACAAAAAAATTAACATGCCCAAAAAAACCCCAAATTAACACTGCAAAAACCCCAATTAACATGCAAAAAACCCCAAAATCGAAGGAATTGTTACTTCAAAGCGGGCTTGCGTGCAGAATAAAAATGGGCGATCGTGAACACAGATATTTATATTCTCTCCCCAGTATATCTAACAATCAACGCATACAGGACTGAATGACTGCCTGCTCCTCTCTCACCAGCCTGGCTGATATTCACTGCACCCCACTGCCACTGATTCACTTGCCGCTGACTCGCAGGCAGCTTAATATTGATTGCAGACCCAGAGCCGTTACCTGCTCTCCAGCCAGACGAGTCTGCGCACTGAAAAATTTTGTCACGCTTCTTCCTGTAAAAACAGAGACGTCTCTGCTGAAAACTAGCAAACCGGAAGAAGCGTGACAAAATTTTCAGTGCGCATGTGCTAACCTTAGTGAATACATTAAAAACCTTCGCCGGTGGTCGTGGTCCGTGTGGACCCAGAAGGGTGTTTAATTGCAAATCTCTCTTAAACTATAGGAATTTTGTAATGAGCTTTTAAGAATGCCTCGGGCACCTAAAACAGCTCTTAATTTCCTAAAAGATAATTAAATTTCAGCGAGAAGTAATTATAAAAACAAAGGTCAAATTTAGACTACACACGGAAGCCATCGTGGGCCGTGCGACCCATACTTCTCAAAGAAGGAAAAGTGTGCACCCCCTTCCGTAGATGTCGTGGGCCGTGCGGACCCATGCTTCCCAAAGAAGGAAAAACGTGCATATCCTTCCGTAGATGTCGTGGTGCCGTGTGGGCCCACATTGTTACTGTGACAACAAATACCGAAGTGGCCTGTTTTCATCATTTCATCATGGCGGAGGCAAGCACAGCACCGGTTGTGCCTTGGAGAGCGAGTTTTCTAAGCACGGTAGGTTTTTCTCCCATATCGTGTTGTTTCTGTATCATGTGCAGTCGATAAGCTTTGTGTTCTTTCTGTAAGCCTTGGCTTTGTTTATCAACAATTCAGGTTCACGTAGTAAGTCCGTTTCTCTCTGCATAGGGCCAGTGTACCACCAGGCCTTCAGCACATTGTGTGGCATGTGGCAAGACGAGGAAAGAGGTGTATAAAGCGCTGTGGGCAAGCCTCATGGAAAGCTGAAAAATTACCACAGTGATGGTAAAGCTAGACCGGCATGCAGGCCTCAAGAGTGCATCTGTGTGTGTGTGTGGTGTGTGTGTGTGTGTGTGTGTGTTGTTGTGTGTGTGTGTGTGTGTGTGTGTGTGTGTGTCAGTGTGTGTGTTAAGAAAACACGTCCAGAGAGGAACAGGTACACACACACACACACACACACACACACCACACACACACACACACACACACACACACACACACACCTCGTACATTCGGCAGGCAGGCAAACAGACGATCGCAAAAAATTGATAACAGGGAAGAAAATGAAATAGTCAACAAGACTTCAATTAATTTTGTGAAGATGACAAAATAAGATGAAAGTTACAGCACTTGGCCGCATATATTCATGAAAATGAAATGTGTGATTGCAGTTTGTCGCAAAGCTGGCCACAGGGGGAAGCGAACCCTCGTCTATCCAAAAGTGCTAAGGAGGCAGTGAGGGAGAGATTCGGGGATCCCACATCTGGCGCTTATGATGATCAGTATGAGAAGAGGTAGTAAAAAAAATAGGCCAGACCTTAACAGTAAAGTAATACAAATCGTAAATCAGTCAAAGCGATCATGGAAAATAGAATAAAATGTAACCTTCTCATATGCTCCTATATGTATCACTTGTTCCGTCTATGAACAAACCAAATATGTCACACATACGTGCAATGATTCTCACAGTGCAGCAATGTAATCTGCAATTAAATCATAAAGTTTTTGAAAAGTAAAACAATGCAAAGCATTTTCATAGCTCTTATTCATATTACAAGTTACCCTTGTAAACAAGTCACACAAATGACAGACTTCAAACGAAATCGCATTCACAAATGCAAAAGTATTTGAAGGAAACTAAATACACAGTAAAGTGATACAAATCAAAATTCAACCATAAAATTCCTGGAGATTTAAACATTCTGAGCCTTTTCATAACTCTTATTGATAATACATGTTTGACATGTGAAGAGAATGATTTTAGAAATTATAAATGATTTTTCCTGATTCAGGGACTGCATACCATGTCACCATGGAGGACCTCGTGGCAGCCAAGTGCGCGCTCCTCCCAAAAGCTGCAAACTGTGCAGTGCTTGATTTTCTTTCAATAAATTTCAGACGTTGATTTGTGTCTACAGCATTTTTGGTCAGTGCAGAAGAAACTCTGTGTGTGTGGTGTGTGTGTGTGTGTGTGTGTGTGTGTGTGTGTGTGTTGTGTGTGTGTGTGAGAGAGAGAGAGAGAGTGGGAGGGGGGGGGGGCAGCAAGCAGGCAGGCAAGCGAACAGAAATAATGTGCGGCAAAAGCACATATCGAAGCAGGGTCTGCATTTCTTTTCAGAAACCACAGTACTGACAGGCACATCATTGTCCGTCGAAGCAGACAGTGCACACAGCTTTCATGTGATCCGGACAAATAAAGACATTGCACCTCTGGCATCTCTGTCTTACTTTCCGGTCAGCCTTCCAAGGACACATCGCACATCGTGCCCTCTTGCGCGACTTGCTGGCAGCTTGAGCAGATGTGCCTGGCTCAGATTCTGCCTGCCTCTTGCGCAATGTCCCAGCAGCTTGACCTGATGTTCCTGGTTGAGGTTCAGTCTGCCTGACCCTTCCTGCTCTTGACGCTGGTTGAGCCACTGTTTGGGATTGCTCGATGTTTGTGATTGTACTTTGGATCAAGACTGTCAAGTCCCGAGACAAGTGTCTGTGCGAGAGGCGGCGCTTTATCTGTGGCAGCATCAGTCTTTACTGACGCTTTGGATGAAAGCGCCTCGTGCATTTTGGTGTGACAGAGAGTTGTCCACAAACTTGATGGCCCACACACATCGTGCTGCGACTGTGGCGAGGTCAAGAACATTGACAAACATAACCATAGGCCACCGTTGGGTGACTCTTTTGAGGTGTATGTGTGGGCCATCTTGTCGAGGGAGTCGACTGCTCCCTTGGTGGAATTATAAAAGAATCATTTCTGACTTTTTCTTGGGGGCGCCTGCTTCAACCACACCAACATCATGCATTGAACTGAGAACAACAGTGTTCTTGTTCTTTTTACCCTGGTAATTTACCAGGGTTGCTGTTTGTTATAAGCAAACCACTGCTGTGCAGTGGAGGGCCTTTCTTCAACTGAATGGTGCAGGCAGGAATCTTTTATTGGTTCTGACTGTGCCTACCACCGTCAGACCATTTTTCAGGAATCCTTCAACCAGAGCTAAGTCTGTGAAGTAGTTGTCGCATGTTATGTTGCGACCACTCTTGAAGAAGGCTGTGCCAACTCAAGGGCAGTGTTACAACCCAGATTGACCTGTCGGGCCGGGCCAAGCGGCCGGCCAAGGCAGGGGATGCCCAAGAGAGGGAAACAGTTGTTGGAGTCAACAACCCAGAAAATCTTTATGCCGTAGCGATCGGGTTTGCTGGGCAGATACTGTAGGAAATTGCATCTGCCCCTAAAGGGGACAAGCTGCTCGTCAATTGTCAGAAGTGGCCCAGCAATGTATGCTGGCTCAAGTTTGTACTGAACTGATCCCACATGTCCCTGAATGGGGCGAAGGCATCTTTAGCTCTTCTTGCGGACCTTGTGGATTTGTCATCAAACCTCAGGCAAGACATGAGTGTCTTGAACCTCTGTTTGCTCATGCATGCTCTCACCACATTCACGCCATCAATGGGGTCCCATATTTCATCAGTCGAAACCATGTTCTGTTTTCGTACTCCCAGAAACAACAACAAACCCATCAAAGCCTCTATTTCCACAAAGTCGCATTCAACCCACTTATTCTGAAATTGTGTGCGGCCATACAGATTTGTGTGAAAAACAGTATCGTTTATCATTTTTTCAGACACAAACAGTTTGAATGAGTCATAAGGATCATGGACATGTTGTGTTCCAGGCACCTGTGTTGGTGAGGCCTAAAAATGTTCTTGTTTTTTGTCTTTGTGATGGAAGCGTAGGAGCTTTCCCCCATCTGGTGCCATCTTTCGCTGTGTATGTGGCGGGATCTGCAATCGCTCCTTCCTCCTCCTCCTCTTCCTCCGAAGGCCTGTACTCTTCTTCACCTCATTCAGACTCATCTGCATCCTCTTCAAAAGGTGACCCATCGTCAGATGCCAGGGGAATGAATTCTTCGTCACTTGTTTCATCCTCGCCACTCTGTGGTTCGTAGTCTGCCTCAGAACGTTCGTCGGCTGACTGTCTGGTCTCTCCGAGCTCGTCTGGAAAAAGCAAAACAAATCAGGCGTACTATAGTTGACTCCAAATCAAACACGCATTCACAGGCATGGCCTCTTCCCCCCCCCTCCCCCCCCCCCCCCCCCCTCCGCCAACGCCCCCCCCAACACACGCACGCACACACACACACACATACACACGCAGATGGCACACATCACAAACACGTGTGTACACACGCACACACACACATGTACAACCAATACACGAGATCCCCCCCCCCCCCCCCCCCCCCACCTCCTATTGATTAATTATTTTTCGTCTATATCACTATGAGAAAAGACGGTAAACTCAATACACAAACAAACATGTACACACATGCACACACACACACTGCTCACAGACTAAGCCATTGCCTCTCTCCCTTCCCAACCCAGTTCCTAACCCGGCATCGCCACTCAGACCACCGTCCCCAAAGCTCTCCCCCCCCCACCCCGTCCCCTTTTCCTCCCCTTCTCCTACTAGCTTCCATACGATTCAGACGTGTGTGTAGAATGTACTGTCCTCGAATTCTGTACTCACCATAGCCAATGTCTTCAGCGTCACCAGCGGCGGTGACAAGAGCTTCGAAAATGTTTGCTCTCTCGGCCATCTTGATGGTGCAGGAAACAAGACAGCATCAGTTCCCTCAGTCCTGTTCACTTCTTCGTGGAAATACACGGTCGCTTTCTTCCTAGAAAACTCTTTAGTTTCAGTTCTACATGACTGCTGTGCACAAACTAAAGAGAAACTGAAAGTCACATACTCTGTTTAGAGTATGGGTCCGCACGGCCCCACGACATCTACGGAAGGGGGTGCACACTTTTCCTTCTTTGAGAAGTATGGGTCCGCACGGCCCCACGATGGCTTCCGTGTGTAGTCTATAACCCGGTCTGGCGATGATGAAATCGAAACATCATTTGTGAGTGCTCATGTGTAATATATATTAGGATAATGAAATCGAGTTTGCTAGAATCCTAGACATGGATGACCCTCCTCAAAGCCACCCTCAACAAGCCAGCCCTCAACAAGCCAACCCTCAACAAGCGGGACTCGTGTGTTTCAGTTTTTAGAAAGCGTTGCTGCAGCGCCAAGTGTTTCAACCACTGCACTAAAAGTTCGTCTTTCTAGAAAGAAAAATGAACTCCGAAGATTAAAAGAAAAAAGCCGGAAGCAAAGACAGAGAATATGTGATCTTACAAAACAATAAAGAACAACTGAGGTGCAGATAGATCAGGTTACTAACGAAATATCTCGTTAGAATGTTCAGCAATGGGCGGTTCTGATTCTCAATCATAGTCCCAGTAAAGGACATAGCACCAGCAGGAAAGTTAATTCTGCAGTATTGATTGTGTTATGCGCCTGCCGTGCTATTGATTGTGTTATTCACCCTTTCTCTCTTCTGATTCTTGCGTACACAAGAGGAACGGCTTACTTAATTAATTTTGTATTTATGATTTTATTTGAGTTAAAAAAAATGAACCCCCACGTAGTTATAAAGCTTATAGAAATATTTGACGAGTTTGGGTGGGCGATTAATGCAGGAGTTAATAAAGAAGAGTTAAAGACTATGTTTGACGAATTTATAAAAGAACTTTTTGAATGTCTAAATATACGAGAAAGCGTAATGGAAGCGGTTAGTAAAATACCAGAGTCTTGGCCTCAACCAGTTATAAAGCTTTGTGCCATTTTACTTGATAATATTGCCCCTTCAACACACAGCCACCTTTCCTGACATTATCTGTGCCACATGTTCCAAGGTCTGCTTGGAAATCATGGTAAGGAAATCATGCTGCTTTTAGCCCAGCCGACCGCAAAGGGCCATATCAGGGCTGTCACCACGTTGAAGTCAACTCACAAGTCATTACTGAAAAACAATCAAACAACATCGCGTTGAAGTCAACTCACAAGTCATTATTAAAAAACAAACAAACAAAAACAAAACACTACAGAATCCTTGCGGCATGTTCTTGGATCTGCTTGGAAATCAAGACAGAAACCTTGGAGAGACGTCTGTGTGGCCTTAGGCAGTGCCACCTGTGCACAGATCTGAACTCTGTGGAGACGAGCAGACAACTGGGTCAGCTGGTACACTTTGCAGATTAGTGATAAAGAGGAGATTGTTGCTTATAGCCCAGTTGACTGCAAAGGGCCATATCAGGGCCATCACCGCGTTGAAGTCAACTCTCATCATTCAAAAACAAACACACAAACAAGACACCACCACGTGTGGCCTTAGGCAGTGCCACCTGTGCACAGATCTGAACTCTGTGGAGACGAGCAGACAACTGGGTCAGCTGGTACACTTTGCAGATTAGTGATAAAGGGGAGAGATTGTTGCTTATAGCCCAGTTGACTGCAAAGGGCCATATCAGGGCCATCACCGCGTTGAAGTCAACTCTCATCATTCAAAAACAAACACACAAACAAGACACCACCACAACTTGTTAAAACACATTTTCTAAAAACATACCGCAAATTTAATTAAAATCTTAGTTCAAATGAAAAATGTCGATCTCTTTCAGAAATACCAAAATCACATCAGATGGGACATTTCTGAGCAAGATCTTCATGAGTCTGCTGTAAAGTGTTTCTAAAGCTCATGGATAACCTGTCTGACACTAGCCATATTGTGTACACAGATTCTTTTTACACATCACCAAATGTCGTCAGACAGCTGAAGACCCTTGACATTGGTCATTGTGGAACTGTGAGGCCAGGCCGCAAGAACATGCCACCACACTTCAACAGCCGTGACATGCCACTTCAGAAGGGGATGACCCAGTGTTTATGAAGTCATCTACCACTGACATCGGTGCCTGTGCATGGCATGATGTGAAATTCATCCTCTTCATTTCCTCTGTCCACTCAGACAACACCATTGACAAGAGATGAAGTCTGGAAACATGCTGGTGGGTTTCTGGGTTCGATCGCTTGAGAGGCTGGTCATTGCTGAGGACTATAATCAGAACATGGGTGGTGTGGACCTGACGGACCAGCTTTTGGGGACTTATGCCTACCCGCATAAAGTCTCCAAATGGTACCATGCAGTCTACCACCTCCTTCGAGAGGTTGCATTTACAAACGGCTCCATCATTTACAAAAAGACAACTAGAGAATGTAAATATCATCGTTCAAGACCACCCATCTTATCTTGCACGAAACCCCCCTTTTCATATACAAATCACGTCGTTATCATGCTAATTTTGGTCAAAATTAACACCTGTTTTACAACCAAACTTAACATGCAAAACCTCCAAAAATTGACGTAATCAGTACTTTAAAATGGGGGCTTACATGCAAGATAAGATTTGGTGATCGTGAACAAAGATATTTATATTCTCTCCAGGGGCATAAAATCAACTAAACATTTGGCAGTCCTACCCCAGACTGGCCCCAATCAATATTGGTTGCTGCAACTGCGTTGCACGCTCTGCTGCACAGGAGGCCTGCAGCTAATACTGCATTATTAATTATCACGTGGTGGGCTGAGCTGTCACGTGCGCACGTTCAACCAATTGACAGGAGAGAGAACTAATAAATGCCGACATTAGCTCAACCGCCCTCAACCAGTTTCGGGCGGCTGACCCTAATGCTGGCATTTATTAGTTCTCTGACAAGTAAGACTTCAATAACCAAAAAAATAACGATTTTTTACAAACAAACATACTGTGTAGGATTATCCGTTTTCAATACTAATTTACTAAACTTTTCAGATTTTAGTTTTTGCTTAATCCTGTGTTTTTCCTGATCATTTTCAATAACATCATTTTCACGCATACATTCATCAAATGCGTCTCTGTCTTTCATGTGAAATAAAACTACAGTCTTTAATTACCGACTGTGGGCCTCTGTCACTGGTAATATGAGAAGGGGTAAATGACGGGGCCCACAACCCTAATTGCTGGTGCTGACAGTAAGAACTTGTAAAGGGAGAGATAATAGCGGGCTTGCAACGCGAGAGCGCTGCTAGTGAATTGTTAATCATCAGGCGACGAGCTCAGATGTCGCGCCTGCACATTCGGCAGAAAGGGTGAATAGCTTTAGCCGGTTTCGCAATGCTGAGGAGTGGTGAATATATGCCAAAGCAAGTTCTGTGACATATTTCTACCTGTGCAACCCATTTACTTTTGGTTTGACGGTGACATTATTTCTTGCTGTTGACATAAAAAAGGTATTGACACTGTTTATAGTTACGTGTTCTTGGAGACATGCAGTTAGTTTCAAAATGTCGGATCAGGCAACAACATCGGGAACACCAAGAACTGTTGAAAGTTTTTTGGCCAGTATTCCATTTAAAAAAGAACATTTGGAAGAGCAAATAGTGAAAAAGAAAAAAGAGTTGAGAAAGATAAAGAAACAAGATAAGATAAGATAATGTTGCTTATAGCCCAGCCGACCGCAAAGGGCCACATCAGGGCTGTCACCACGTTAAAATCAACTCACCAGTCTTTAAAAATAAAAATTAAAAAAAAACCTTTCACACATCTCTTTGAATGACCGTCTAGAAACGCACCAGAAATTGCATTAAAAATCTTTCTTCCGTAAAATCTTAAAATCAGATGAAAAATGTTAATCTCTCTCAAAAACTCAAGGATCACATCAGGCGGGACATCCCTGAACAGGATCTTCATGGACTCCGCTGTAAAATGTTTGTGTCTCACATCGTGTAAGTCCCAACACTCTAAAAGAACATGTTTCATTGTGAGTGGCGCATGACATGGAATACACCACGGAGCTTCTTCACTCTTTAAAAGGTAAGAATGGGTAAAATACGAATGGCCGGTGTGCAGCCGGCACAGAACCATTTCCTCTTTACGACCTCCCGACGTAGATGGGAGGAAGTCCTTAAGGTTTGGACGGATCTGAAAGAGTTTGTTACTCGTCTGTGTGTTCCAATCCTCATGCCAGAGGTCTCTCACATAATCGTTAATTTTAGGTTTCACATCTGAGCAGGGATATAAACGTTGGACAGTTTCTCTCTTGTGGCGTTCTTGGCTAAACGATCAACCATTTCGTTCCCCCGATGCCAACATGACCAGGAACCCAAGCAAGAGTAATGTTGTAACCGTCCGCCTTCAACTTGCTAAAAAGTTTTTAAAAAGTAAAAGTTCTGGATGCTGAAGGTTGCGGCCAGCTATGGCCTCCAAAGTGACAGCGAATCCGACAGAACCAGAAAGTCCCTCTTCGAAGAATGCGAGATTATCTTCAAAGCCAAAACCTGAGCGGTAAGTTCAGCAGAATAGACAGAAGCATCGGAATGAATATGTTCCAACAGTATCTGAGAAGGAGCCCCAGGGCAGTAGGCTGCACAGGCCACTCCGTCTTCAGACTTGGAACCGTCAGTGAAAACTTTTTGACAGGATGGGAATTTGGAACAGAGGTCAGCATACAATGCCTTGTACGCCAGAGAGCTGGTAGACTCTTTGCGAAAGATAAGATAAGATAATGTTGCTTATAGCCCAGCCGACCGCAAAGGGCCACATCAGGGCTGTCACCACATTAAAATCAACTCACCAGTCATTTAAAAAAAAAAAAAACCAACTTTCACACATCTCGTTAAATGACCTCGTCTACAAACGCACCAGAAACTTTGTTAAAAATCTTTCGGCCGTAAAATCTAAATCAGATGAAAAATGTTAATCTCTCTCAAAAACTCAAGGATCACGTCAGGCGGGACATCCCTGACAGATCTTCATGGACTCCGCTGTAAAATGTTTGTGTCGCACATCGTGCAAGTCCCAACACTCTAAAAGAACATGTTTCACTGTGAGTGGCGCATGACATGGAATGCACCACGGAGCTTCTTCACTCTTTAAAAGGTAAGAATGGGTAAAATACGAATGGCCGTGTGCAGCCGGCACAGAAACCGTTTCCTCTTTACGACCTCCCGACGTAGATGGGAGGAACTCCTTAAGGTTTTGGACGGTCTGAAAGAGTTTGTTATTCGTCTGTGTGTTCCAATCCTCATGCCAGAGTCTCTCACATAATCGTTAATTTTCGGTTTCACATCTGAGCAGGGGATATAAATGGGGACAGTTTCTCTCTTGTGGCGTTCTTGGCTAAACGATCAACCATTTCGTTCCCGCCGATGCCAACATGACCAGGAACCCAAGCAAGAGTAATGTTTTTTTTTTTTTTTTTTTTTTTAACCTTTTTTTTAATTTGCATTCCAACATGTATATATACAGGGAGACAATATGTACATAAAGAAATAAAGAAAGAAATCACCCCAAACAATGTGAATTCACAAATTCATGCAAACATTATCTAATACGAGAGAGAGAGGAGAGAGAGAGAGAGAGAGAGAGAGGAGAGAGAGAGAGAGAGAGAGAGAGAGAGAGAGCGGTGGATGAATCAAGAAAAATCATCAAGCAAGAGTAATGTTGTAACCGTCCGCCTTCAACTTGCTAAAAAGTTCAAAAAAAAGTAAAAGTTCTGGATGCTGAAGGTTGCGGCCAGCTATGGCCTCCAAAGCTGACAGCGAATCCGACAGAACCAGAAAGTCCCTCTTCGAAGAATGCGAGATTATCTTCAAAGCCAAAACCAGAGTGGTAAGTTCAGCAGAATAGACAGAAGCATCGGAATGAATATGTTCCAACAGTATCTGAGAAGGAGCCCCAGGGCAGTAGGCTGCACAGGCCACTCCATCTTCAGACTTGGAACCGTCAGTGAAAACTTTTTGATAGGATGGAAATTTGGAACAGAGCTCAGCATACAATGCCTTGTACGCCAGAGAGCTGGTAGACTCTTTGCGAAAAGCTGCAAGATCAAAACAAATCTCTGGTGTGAAAAAGGTCCACGGAGGTTGATCCGGAAACTTGGAAAAATCGGACACAAACTCCTAGGTCTACACCTGCATTCCGCACGTGAGGCTGCATACGGAGACCAAACGGCGGAATACATTTTGGGTTGTTTTCAAACTTACTTTGGAACGGAGGGTCAAAGACACAGTCATAGGCAGGATTCTGCGGTTCTGAGAACAGTCGGATATAATAATTCAAAGACAGTTTCAGCTGCGGTTGGACAATGAAGGTTCACCCGCCTCTGCATACAGGCTGTACACAGGGGTGGTGCGGAACGCTCCAAGACAGAGACGAAGCCCTTGATGTGGATAGGTCCAAGAGTTTGAGGTAAGAGGGTCTTGCGGAGCCGTACACAGCACAACCGTAGTCCAGTTTGGAACGGACCAAGGCTCTGTAGAGGTGCAGCAAAGTTTTCTTATCAGCGCCCCAGTCGGTGTGCGCTACGACCCGCAGAATATTCAGTGCTTTCTGGCAAGCAGTTTTGAGGTTTTTAATATGGCTGAGAAAGTTAAGTTTCTGGTCAAAAATAACTCCCAGAAATTTGGCCTCTTTGACAGCTGGAATGGAAATTTCCCGACTTGAATTTCAGGATCTTGAAAAAACTGACGGAAATTATGGAAGTGAATACACTGCGTCTTTGTTGGAGAAAAGGTGAAACCGTTGTCATCCGCCCACCGATGGATTTTATCTACGCAAAGCTGGAGCCTGCGCTGGACACTTGGGTACAGGCTTCCAGTTGCGTAGACAGCAAATCATCCACAAACAATGAGCAGTCTGAACCCTGCTGAACTGATTTCACAATGTTGTTGATTTTAATACTAAAGAGGGCAGGAGACAGTATGGTCCCCTGTGGAACACCCAACTCCTGCTCGTGAACATCAGAGAGAGTGGTGCCAACCCGGACCTGAAACTGTCGTTCTGCCAAAACATTTTGAATAAAAAGCGGAAGATGACCTCGAAAACCCAGATCGTGGAGATCATGAAAGTATCCCTGACTTCCAGGTGGTATCGTAGGCCTTCTCCAAGTCAAAGAAAATTGCCACTGCATGCTGTCTGTTCAAAAAAGCGTTCCGAAGTGTAGATTCCAGACGAATCAAATGGTCAACAGTAGTCCGATGTTTGCGGAAACCACACTGTTCTTTCGCCAAAAGGCCATCGGTTTCCAGTTTCCACATGAGCCTAGCATTGACCATTTTCTCCATCAATTTACAGACACAGCTGGTCAAAGCTATGGGACGGTAGTTTGATGGATTAGAAAGATCTTTTCAGGTTTGGGGATGGGAATAATGAGGGCTTTCCGCCAAGAGGGTGGAAAGAAACCTGTATCCCACACGGTTGTATACCTGTAGCAGTATGTTCAGACCTTCTTGCGGAGATGTTTCAACAGTTGATAATGAATTTCATCCATACCTGGAGAGAAATCGCTGCAAGAAAGTAAGGCAGATTTCAGCTCGTTTAAACGTGAAGGAAGATTGTAGTCTTCCATGTTGTCGGACGAAAAGTTGCAGGGTGATTTTTCTTTTAGGGCTTTGTTTTTGACAAAGTGGCTGATTTGTTAGAAGAGGAGGAATTCTTTTCAATGGTTGAAGCAAGCAGATTAGCAACTGCTTTTTTGTCTGTTATTAAAGAGTCAGAAAACTTGAGATGGTTCACAGTGGGACAGGTGTTCTTCCCTTTGATTTTCTTAATGATTGTTCCACACTTTTTCTTGGAAGTTTTCGATGTCAGCCTGGAGCAGAAACTTCTCCAGGACCGACGTTTACTGATTTTAAAAGTGTGTCTCGATTTGGCACGGAGTTTTTGATGGCTCGAGCGTTGGGACCCGAAGGTCGTTGGTATACCTGACGCTGAGCCCGTTTTCGAACTTTGGAAATTTGTTGGCAGTCTGAATCAAACCAGGGTGTTTTTGGCATTTAGGTAAGATAAGATAAGATAATGTTGCTTATAGCCCAGCCGACCGCAGAGGGCCACATCAGGGCTGTCACCACGTTAAAATCAACTCACCAGTCATTTAAAAAAAAAAAAAAAAAAAAAAAAACTTTCACACATCTCGTTAAATGACATTGTCTACAAACGAACCAGAATCTTTGTTAAAAATCCTTCTTCCGTAAAATCTCAAATCAGATGAAAAATGTTAATTTCTTCTCAAAAACCCAAGGATCACGTCAGGCGGGACATCCCTGAACAGGATCTTCATGGACTCCGCTGTAAAATGTTGTGTCTCACATCGTGCAAGTCCCAACACTCTAAAAGAACATGTTTCATTGTGAGTGGTGCATGACATGGAATGCACCACGGAGCTTCTTCACTCTTTAAAAGGTAAGAATGGGTAAAATACGAATGGCCGGTGTGCAGCCGGCACAGAACCGTTTCCTCTTTACGACCACCCGACGTAGATGGGAGGAAGTCTTTAAGGTTTGGACGGATCTGAAAGAGTTTGTTATTCGTCTGTGTGTTCCAATCCTCCTGCCAGAGGTCTCTCACATAATCGTTAATTTTGGGTTTCACATCTGAGCAGGGGATATAAGTGTTGGACAGTTTCTCTCTTGTGGCGTTCTTGGCTAAACGATCAACCATTTCGTTCCCGCCGATGCCAACATGACCAGGAACCCAAGCAAGAGTAATGTTGTAACCGTCCGCCTTCAACTTGCTAAAAAGTTAAAAAAAAGTAAAAGTTCTGGATGCTGAAGGTTGCGGCCAGCTATGGCCTCCAAAGCTGACAGCGAATCCGACAGAACCAGAAAGTCCCCTCGAAGAATGGGAGATTATCTTCAAAGCCAGTACTAGAGCGGTAAGTTCAGCAGAATAGACAGAAGCATCTGAATGTATATGTTCCAACAATATCTGAGAAGGAGCCCCAGGGCAGTAGGCTGCACAGGCCACTCCATCCTCAGACTTGGAACCGTCAGTGAAAACTTTTGATAGGATGGGAATTTGGAACAGAGCTCGGCATACAAAGCCTTGTACGCCAGAGAGCTGGTAGACTCCTTACGGAAAGCTGCAAGATCAAAACGAATCTCTGGTGTGAAAAAGGTCCATGGAGGTTGATCCGGAAACTTGGAAAAATCGGAAACTACTCCCAGGTCTATACCTGCATTCCGCACGTGAGGCTGCATACGAAGCCCAAACGGCGGAATACATTTCGGGTTTGTTTCAAACTTACTTTGGAACGGAGGGTCAAAAACACAGTCATAGGCAGGATTCTGCGGTTCTGAGAACAGTCGGATGTAATAATTCAAAGACAGTTTCAGCCTGCGGTTGGACAGTGAAGGTTCACCTGCCTCTGCGTACAGGCTGTACACAGGGGGGTGCGGAACGCTCCAAGACAGAGACGAAGCCCTTGATGGTGGATAGGGTCCAAGAGTTTGAGGTAAGATGATCTTGCGGAGCCGTACACAGCACAACCGTAGTCCAGTTTGGAACGGACCAGGGCTCTGTAGAGGTGCAACAAAGTTTTCTTATCAGCGCCCCAGTCGGTGTGTGCTACGACCCGCAGAATATTCAGTGCCTTTTGGCAAGCAGTTTTGAGGTTTTTAATATGGCTGAGAAAGTTAAGTTTTTGGTCAAAAATGACTCCCAGAAATTTGGCCTCTTTAACAGCTGGAATGGGAGATTTCCCTACTTGAAGTTCCGGATCTGGAAAAAACTGACGGAAATTATGGAAGTGAATACACTGGGTTTTTGTAGCAGAAAAGGTGAAACCGTTTTCATCCGCCCACCGATGGATTTTATCTACGCAAAGCTGGAGCCTGCGCTGGACACTCGGGTACAGGCTTCCAGTTGCGTAGACAGCAAAATCATCCACAAACAATGAGCAGTCTGAACCCTGCTGAACTGATTTCACAATGTTGTTGATCTTAATACTAAAGAGGGCAGGAGATAGTATGCTCCCCTGTGGAACACCCAACTCCTGCTTGTGGACATCAGAGAGAGTGGTGCCAACCCGGACCTGAAACTGTCGTTCTGCCAAAAAATTTTGAATAAAAAGCGGAAGATGACCTCGAAAACCCAGATCGTGGAGATCATGAAGTATCCCCGACTTCCAGGTGGTATCGTAGGCCTTCTCCAAGTCAAAGAAAATTGCCACTGCATGCTGTCTGTTTAAAAAAAGCGTTCCTAAGTGTAGATTCCAGACGAATCAAATGGTCAACTGTACTACGGTGTTTGCGGAAACCACACTGTTCTTTCTCCAAAAGGCCATCGGTTTTCGAGTTTCCACATGAGCCTAGCATTGACCATTTTTTTCCATCAATTTACAGACACAGCTGGTCAAAGCTATGGGACGGTAGTTAGATGGATTAGAAAGATCTTTTCCAGGTTTGGGGATGGGAATAATGAGGGCTGTCCGCCAAGAGGGTGGAAAGCAACCTGTAGTCCACACGTGGTTGTATACCTGTAACAGGCATTTTTGGCATTTGAAGTTTATCGGAAGACACTGGAATACAAGCTTTAGCACACTTGATTACAGTGTCAGTCAGTGATTCTGCTGGGTCCGGACTCTGAAGAAAATCAGCGTCCTGGAATGCCTTAGAAATAGTGGCTGCAAATAGATCCCAGTTTGTTTCTTATAATTTAAATGTTGAGAGACAGAGACGTGTTCAGTTATTACAGGTTGTAGAAGGACAGGGAAATGGTCACTTCCGTGCAGATCGTCATGGACAGACCACTCATAGTCCAGGACCAGCGAGGGGTCACAAACCGACAAATCTAAACACGAAAGTGAACCTGTGGAAGAGTGGAGGTAAGTTGCAGATCCGTCGTTCAGACAACACAAATCTAAATCCGAAAGGACATCCTCAATTAGCAGACCTCTGGATGACGTACTGACACTACCCCAAAAAGGATTGTGACCGTTAAAGTCACCCAACAGCAAAAAAGGTCGAGGAAGTTCTCTTATCAGACTGACAAGGTCCTGACGACAAACCGGGACAGAAGGTGGGAGATAAAGGGAACAGATTGTCACAGTCTTGTGGAGAGTGACTCGCGCAGCTACAGCCTGAAGGGAGGTAGACAGAGCGACAGGACTATACAACAAAGTTTTGTGTAGGAGAAGGGCAACACCGCCCGACAGTCCCAACGTGGATGGTTGTGCAGGTTTTGAAAGAATATTAAAGCCAGAAAGAGTAAAGGTCTTCTGGCTTTGAATTTGAGTTTCCTGTAGAGCTACGACGGAAGGTTTTATAGATTGACACAGAAGCTGCAGCTCCTCGAAGTTGGAATTTAGTCCACGGATATTCCAATGGAATATTGTACTATCCATGGTGCAGAGGGTGAAAAGGAGAGAGATCAGGTCATCTCCTCCTCAACATCTGCGTCCAATGGAGTGAATTTGTTGGTTAGTTTCACTGGACTGTTATGGTCTTCAGATCTGCTGGCAGACTTGCCAACAGGTGAAGAAGGAGGTCTGGATTTGGGAGACGGTGGAGGCTTCTTCCTCATCTCCACCATCTCCACACTGGGTTGAACTCCCTTGCTCGCACGGGCACTGGACAGAGGAGTTCGAGGGGGGATTGCTGGTTTTTTAATCTGCCCAGCAGCAGATGTTGTAGACTGCTGGGCAGTCTGAGGGGTGGCGGATTTTTTGCCTCCACCAGGGGCAGTCACTTTGGGTTGGAAGGTGGTGGACCTGCTTCCACCAGAGTTGACAGTTCTTCCTTGCAGTGTCTTCGAAAACGTAAAGTCATCAGTCTGACAGCAGACTGATCGAGTGGGAACTTTCTTTACAGCCGAAGCATACGAAGAGGCTGTCGGCGTCTGACTGCCCACAACCTGCTTGCGGGCTTCAAAAAAGGAAATTTTCTTTTCAGTTTTTATTCGTTGGATTGCGGATTCTTGAATCCAAAGAGGACAGTTTCGTGAAGAGAAGGGATGGTCGCCACCGCAGTTAGCACAATGTGCCGGATCTTGACACGGCCCATCATGGGTTGCCTTGCAGCAAACACCGCATACCTCTTGCCCTGAACAGCGGTCCCTGACATGGCCAAACTTCTGGCACCTGAAGCACCTCAACGGGGACGGAACATATAACTGAACCCGGACATTCAGGTAGCCAACTTTGATGACCGGAGGCAGCACAGGGTTGCAGAAAGTCAGAAAGAGGGTGTTGGTGGCCACTCTTTCTGCACCCTTCTTTACAGTCACCCTGCGCACCTCCGTCACACCCTGGGATGCCAGCTCCGTTTTGATCTCTGCCTCTGAGACACCTGATAAATCCCGCAGCGAATCACGCCTTTCGATGAATTTAACTGTTTGTGAGGAGTCACCTTGATCTCCCTGTCTACAAGTTTTGTTGCCCTCAGCAGCTGTTCAGATTGTTTTTGTGATTTACATTGAATTAGAAACGAGCCATTTCTCAACCTCTTGATGGACCGAGGGTCACCTGCTATACCTTGAAAGCCCTTTTGGATAGCAAAAGGGCTCAGAGCTGAAAGGGGTCTTTCCTGCTCCGTCCCTTCCATCACCAGCCAGGAAGCCCAGAAACCTGTCTTCTGTCGTACCTCAGTATCTGAATCACTGTCAGAATTGAAATCCCCTGAAATAGGGATGCTGCCTTCCTCTTCTTTTTTGGGGGGGGGATATTTTTTGAGAAAGCCATATTGAGTTTATTGTGTTTCATCCCTCCCTTACCCACTGTGGTAGATGCCAGGGGCGACAACCGGGTGGGGGCGCCCCGCATAGAAGATGGCTGACCTGTAAACAACTGTACGGCTTGAGCTGGTGAATTCTTTGGAGTGCTCCTCCAGTTCCAGCTGCTGGTAGGCCTGTGTCAAGTCCAATTTGGAGAAAAACTGTCCTCCACTGAGTTCCGCCAACAGGTCATCTGTTTTGGGAATTGGGTAGTTATCTAACTTGGACGCTGCGTTCACCGTTACCTTATAGTCGCCACAGATGCGGAGACTGTTGTCTGGCTTCACGACTGTAACTATTGGTGCCGCCCAGTCTGAAAATGCACTTTCTCAATAGTGCCCTCTGCCTCTAACCTATCCAGTTCTTGGCCTACCTTTTCACGTAGAGCATAAGGCACTGGCCGTGGTTTGAAGTAACGTGGTTGGGCTGCAGGGTCCACAAAAATGTTGGCTTTAACACCTTTGATAGTGCCTCTACTCTCTTCGAAGAGTTCTGATGCCTCATGCAGAATTTTTTCCAGTTCTGGATCAGTAATAGTGCCTTCTGTCACTGTCTGGCACCAATCCTCGGGCCAGTCCAGTTGAATGTTTTTCAGCCAGTCTCGCCCCAGTAAACATGGTCCAGGTCCTTTGACCACAATCACCTCGAGGATCCTTGGTGTACTTCCTTTGTATGTCACTGAGCATTGGGCGGCCCCCAACACCGGAATCTCTTCACCTGTGTACGTTTTCAATCTTCGGTTGGATGCCTTCATGGAAAAGAACCCCTGTGTCTAATCTTTTTAAATGTCTCTTCATTGATCACCGTCACCGAGGCCCCCGTATCAATCTCCATCTCTACGGCGAAGCCATCCAGTTCCACTGTGGCCATGTATGGCTTTTCTTTGCTCCCAACCTTGAAAACTGAAAATAAATCGGCTTCTTCGTCCTCCACTTTTTTGATGGGTCCACGGATCTTGGGTTGCTCTTCGTGTCCCTCTTGTGTCGTTCTCGTTCAGCACGAAACGATCTGCATTCACGTTGAAGATGACCTTTCTTTTTACAGTACCAACATTCAAGGTCTTTCAATAAACGATCTCTTTTCACTGCTTTGACATCAACTCTATCTCCTTGTCGATCTTCCATCTTGTCGATGCTACCGTGCTTTGACTTTCCCCAGTTTTGGCCCCCAAAGCGTTTTCTTGCAGATCTACAGCACTCTTTTCTGCTGACTCCATAGCCATGGCGACCTCAAACGCCCTCTCAAAAGTCAAGTCTTTCTCAGACAATAAGCGTCGTTGAATGCGGTTATTGTTAACGCCACAGACTAATCTGTCCCTCAACATCGAACCAAGTGACTCGCCAAAGTTGCAATCTTGCGACAGATTATGTAACTGCGATACATACTTTGCTATTGACTCCTGCTCGTGACGTGAACGCGTGTGAAACTTGAATCTCTGAACAATTTCAGACGGTTTAGTTGAAGATGATTTTGAACGACTGTTTTCAGTTCCGCAAATGTCTTGGTGCCAGGTTTGGCTGGAGCGAGCAAATCGCACATGAGTTTGTATGTAGCTCTCCCACACGCACTCAAAAATACTGCTCTCTCTTGTTCTCCTCACCAATGTCATTCGCCACGAAATAATATTCTAAACGTTCCGTATACTGACCCCATCTTCCCCTTCCTCAAGTGCGAACTCTTTGAGTTGTCCGAAAGCAGCCATCCTCGTCGCCAGTGAAGTAGAGGCACACTCAGGTAAAGATTCAAGTTTATTGTTCACCAGCTCAAGCCGTACAGTTGTTTACAGGTCAGCCATCAATACTCACCAAGGCCTTTACCGCTACAACAGACTGCCTTATGGGGTGTCATCAGCGCCAGGTATTTTCAGCGTACAATGGAAAACCTGCTGAGAGGACTGCCAAGAGTCTATGTTCGCATTGACGACATCTTAGTGTCAGAAACACGCGAGAAGAACACTTGAAGACGCTGCGAACAGTGTTTACAAAACTGAAAGAGGCGGGGGCCAAGCTGAAGAAGAATAAGTGTGTGTTCATGGCCAGTGAGGTTATCTACCTGGTCTCAAGATCGACCAAAAGGTATCCGCCCCGTGCCCGAAAAAGTTAGGGCTATTGAGGAAATGCCCAGACCAGTAGATGTCAAACAACTACAGGCCTATACTGGGCATGGTGAACTATTACGCCAGATTCCTACCCACCTGTCTACAGTGCTGGCCCCCCTGTACTCTCTGCTGCAGAAAGGCGTGTCTTGGTCCGGGAAGAACTGCAAGAAAATGCATGGTTAGAGTCCAAAAAACTACTACGTTCACCCCAAGTACTGGTCCATTTTGACTCCACTAAAGACATCATTCTCTCCTGTGACGCCTCAAACTACGGGCTTGGAGCCATGAATACACACCGGATGGAGGATGGCAGCGAGAGACCAGTGGCATTTGCGTCCAGGACGATGAACAGTGCAGAGAAAAACTACAGTCAGGTGGAGAAGAAGCGCTGGCCATAGTTTACGGAGTGAAGAAGTTCCACCAGTATTTGTATGGTCAAAAGTTTGACATTTATACAGACCACAAACCATTGTTGGGGCTCTTTGGGCAGAATAGACAAATCCCCAGCATGGTCGCCACCCGAATTCAGCGCTGGGCAGTAACCTTGGCGGCATATGAGTACGACCTGAAGTTCAAGGAGGGCTGGAAACACAGCAATGCTGATGGCCTCAGCAGATTGCCACTCGAGACGACAACAGAAACAGAGCCTGAACCAGGGGAGATCATTCTCCTAATGGATCAAGTGGAGACCATGCCTGTCACGGCCAGCCAGATTCGTCAGTGGACCGACATCGACCCAGTGCTTGCACAAGTAAAACGCTTCGTCTGAAGGCTGGCCTGAAAACCATCCAGACCAGAGATTCAGACCATACTTGGCCCGGAAAACGGAACTGAGCATCCTGGATGGCTGCCTGCTGTGGGGAACTCGGGCTGTAGTACCACCGAAAGGGCGTCACATTTTGCTACAGGACCTACATGATGCACATCCAGAATGACTCGAATGAAGAACTTGGCGAGATCGTATATCTGGTGGCCGAACATGACAGTGACATCGAAGCTACTGTGAGAGGGTGTCAGATCTGTCAGAGTCTTCGAAACCTACCCAGCAGTGCTCCTCTTCATCCTTGGGAATGGCCGGACCGCCCATGGACCCGACTACACGCGGACTAACGCTGGTCCCTTTCTAGGAAGAAGTTCTTAGTCATCATAGATGCCCACTCTAAGTGGATGGACACATACCCAATGAACACATCCACATCAAGCGCAACCATTGAAAAAATGCGCCAGTCTTCGCAACTCACGGCTTGCCAGAAACCTTGGTCACAGACAATGGGACTTGGTTTTTCCAGTGAGGAATTCAAGGATTTCATGCTCAGATGGAGTACGACATGTGAAGTCAGCACCCTATCATCCGTCCTACCAACGGACTAGCCGAACGGGCTGTTCAGACAATTGAAGCAAGGCCTGAGAAAATGACGAGCGGTTCGATAGAGACCGAGTTGCCCGATTTTGTCAGCATATCGGTTCCCCTCAGACAACCACAGGGCTGTCACCAGCAGAACTCCTGTTCAATAGGAAAGTGAGGACACGCTGGGACCTAATCCAGCCTAGCGTGGAGAAGTGAGTCGCCCAGAGGCAGCTGCAACAGAAACTGAACCATGATCAATGCTGACAAGAGAAACTATGTGGTGGGGGATCTGGTGTACATCAAGAACTTTTCGGTGGGCCGAAAGTGGTTGCCAGGGTAGTGGTGCAGGCTACAGGACCCCTGTCTTACCTGGTTCACGTGGCGGACGGCCGTCATCTGAAGCGACATGTCGACCACGTACTGTCTCGGGCCAGCAACCAAGGGGAGTCTCAGGAGCCAGACAACCAGTTTGGTCAGCCTGACTTGATATTCTACCTGCAGTGACACCATCAAGCCCAAGGACATCATTGCAGCTGTCACCAGGGTGGACCACCCAGAATCTGCCACCGCCGCTGCCACAACACCAGGACCCAGCGGTGGAGAGGCGACAGAAGCACCAAGACAGCCGCAGGACCGGGGACCCAGTATTGGAGAGCCGACAGCAGCACCAAGACAGCCGCAGGACCAGGAACCCAGCCGTGGGGAGACGATGCAGTACCAAGAACAGCCGCAAAACCATAGGTCACGCAGTTTGGAGGGGCTGCAGCACAAAGTCCGGTGCCTAAGCCCGCCTCATGGCCCAGTCGTCAACGGAGACTACCAGCACGTTGCACGTTTCAAAGACTATGTTGTGAAGACGCACAGAGATGTCTGGACAGAGATGGAGCCGACCTCAAGGATTGATACCAACCTTTCAGATGGAAAGGCAGAACAGACTAGTAATGTTAATTAATTTTTTTTTTTTTTCTTCGTTTGTTTCTTTGGAGAGTCCAAAATACTGATTTATAATATTTTATGTCACATTGAAGATTTCAAAGACTGAGATCGATATAGCCAACCGAGATATTTTCCGTTCATGTTATTTGTATGACCTGTTACGGTCTTAACGGGGGGATATGTGGTAGATGCCAGGGGCGACAACCGGGGGGGGCGCCCCGCATAGAAGATGGCTGACCTGTAAACAACTGTACGGCTTGAGCTGGTGAACAAATAAACTTGAATCTTTACCTGAGTGTGCCTCTACTTCACCCACCCACCTTGGAGTCCAACTAAGGGCCAGGGCCAAGAAACCAATGTCTTGACCCCTTCCAGGCTTCGGGAGAGACATACGACAAACAGAAGCCACCAACCCTATCCCCCCTGATCATGCTCAACTCCCGGGACAGAGAGCTAAGCACTGCAGGGGTATTACTTGGCCAGTAGGGGACTGTCTGTCTTGACCCAGCCCCAAGAGGGGAGCCGATTAGTACACCCGGGCCAAAGTGTACTCCCTGTCTAGGAGAGGTCCGAGCCAAAGTGATGTGTGAGAGCACTGGCCCTCTCAATCACCAGGATCTCATTCCCCTCCGACACAGGTCGCACCGCACGGCAAAACGCGGCGGATCTTAAGGAGACCACAGAGAGAAAAGGAGTGTGAAAAAGAAGACTTGAAGGGGAGACGAAGATGAAAAGGGCCAAATAAAGGCAGAAAACAAAAAGGAGAAAGGCGGGTTCACTTAGTCAGGATCCTCACCTTAGCAGAGATGGGATTCTCATAATGTGAAAAAGGAGGGAAAAAAAGTGGCGGGGGTCCGGGGGCCGCTGAAGGCCCCGGTGGGTCCAGGGGCAAGCCGCTGGTGGGGGTCAGGGGGCAAAGCCCCCTAAGCTGAAGATTTTTTAGAATTTAACCTGCAAAAATCAGCATCTGAGACACCAAAGTATTCAAAAGTTTTAATAACCTTGATCCTACAAAAAAAAAAGACTTTCTCACCTTCGCCATTGATGTCTGTCAGGAAATCATGAAGACCATTGACACAGGATTGGTGATTTTCCAGTTGCTAATAGTCACAACAATTTCCAGCAGTTGCAAGTCAGTTTCTCATTACTGTCCTTCACATCACCACATTGCAAGCGAGCAGTTTAGTTTTCTAATAGTAATAGCCCATCCTTCAAAATACCTTATTAAAAAAGTTTACCTGAACACCAATCAAATAATTTTTATAGTTGTCCTTCAAAATACCACGGAGGATTCTGATTCCTTATAAGAATAATATAAGTGAGAGAGTTGACTAAGGATCAATTCAAAGTGTGCAAATTGTGAAGGTTTAACTCATTGTGTGCCCACAAGCAGTTTTTTTTTTCTTTCAACTTGATCCATCTCTATTACAATAGAAAAAAAACACTTTCACACTTCTGATACTCCTCAACATTAATGATGTCACTTGCTAAATCTAGTCACCAGAGTATAAAGTATGCATGCATATCTGCCGGTCTGCTCGTTTGTATGAATGTGTGTAACTGATTTTTCCCCCCAAGATATGTATACCAAAAAAAAAGATTTTGTGACGCGGTGGTATAGGTAAAAAACATTCTTATTATTATTACTACTACTACTACTATTACTTTTTCCGTACTACTCGTCTGTTTGTTTACTTATGTTATGTTTGCTTGTCTGTTGAATGTCAATAACACCCTTGCAATTTTTTTGTTTTGATCTCTCTCTCACTAAAATAGTTTGTATGTATGCTATTTATTACGTAAATATTGACTACACATTGTGTATACTGTGACATTGATGTAACCTGTTTTTTCAAAGAGAGCCTTCATTGCAAAATAATCAGCTTGATGATTGTGTGCATTACATCTATCTGGAGATAACCTGCAATATTATTAATATCATTACTTCAACAAAACAAATAGCATTACTCTTCACAGAGAGAGAGAGAGAGAGAGAGAGAGAGAGAGAGAGAGAGAGAGAGAGAGAGAGAGAGAGACGGGGGTGGAGTGGGGGTGTGTGGGTAGACTCGCCGATGCTCCAAACGATCCAAGAGTCCGTTTGTAAGACGATCTATTCACTCTTGCTAGGTGCTTTTCAGCAAGAACGTGGTTGATCAATGCTGACTTGCCCCTGAGCCATAGGGCCTACTTGATCGCGTCATTACACCATGTGCAGACTGCTTGTCCTGGATAGGTGATTTCCTCATGCAGTCTTTCAGTCTGAGAATCACACTGTGGCTGACGGCGCCTTTGAACTGGTCAGCATCACTTTTTGCGCTCACTTCCTCCTCCAACCACTTCCAAGTCCATTTCTTTTAACTGAAGCATCGACTTGCTTCGCAAGAACTTCTCGCATTCTGCTATCTGACGAAACATTCTGGTTTTCGCTACTCTCGTCAAACCGAAAGAAAATGGCGTCAGGAAAAAAATTCGCAAACAGTTTGCCGCGTTCTCAAAACATCAACTTCCGCTTTGATAGTTTCGGTCAACCGCAGAATAAAAACAAAGACAGCAGTCTTGACCGGCCCAAGCAGAAACCGGAAACATCCATTTGCGAACGGATCAATTGAGAACACAATATCGATCGACTTCTCGCCGTACATTAGCTTCATCACAATCTGTAGTTTAAGGAGACCACAGAGAGAAAAGGAGTGTGAAAAAGAAGACTTGAAGGGAGAACGAAGATAGAAAAGGGCCAAATAAAGGCAGAAAACAAGAAAAGGAGAAAGGCGGGTTACACTTAGTCAGGATCCTCACCCTTAGCAGAGATGGGATTCTCATAATGTGAAAAAGGAGGGAAAAAAAGTGGCGGGGGTCCGGGGGCCGCTGAAGGCCCCCGGTGGGGTCCAGGGCAAGGCCGCTGGTGGGGGTCAGGGGCAAAGCCCCCTGAAGCTGAAGATTTTTTAGAATTTAACCTGCAAAAATCAGCATCTGAGACACCAAAGTATTCAAAAGTTTTAATAACCTTGACCCTACAAAAAAAAAAACTTTCTCACCTTCGCCATTGATGTCTGTCAGGAAATCATGAAGACCATTGACACAGGATTGGTGATTTTCCAGTTGCTAATAGTCACACAATTTTCCAGCAGTTGCAAGTCAGTTTCTCATTACTGTCCTTCACATCACCACAATTTGCAGCGAGCAGTTTAGTTTCTAATAGTAATAGCCATCCTTCAAAATACTTATTAAAAAAGTTTACCTGAACACCAATCAAATAATTTTTTATAGTTGTCCTTCAAAATACCACGGAGGATTCTGATTCCTTTATAGAATAATATAAGTGAGAGAGTTGACTAAGGATCATATTCAAAGTGTGCAAATTGTGAAGGTTTAACTCATTGTGTCCCACAAGCAGTTTTTTTTTTCTTTTCAACTTGATCCATCTCTATTACAATAAGAAAAAAAACACTTTCACACACTTCTGATACTCCTCAACATTAACCCAATGCCTACCGGATCGACCGAGATCGACCGCGAGATTTCCTCCTTCTGAATACCGGATCGACCGAGATCGACCGCTGAATACTCGTCAACGACTTTCGCTTTCACCATCGCATATCCCAGAATGCAATTGCGACAGAAGAGTCTTCCGGTACTTCCGTTTCTGGACGCCATTTTGGTTTTTGTTGCATGAGTTTTGGTGGATTTCGTTTCGCTGCTGTGAATTTTCAAAGTTCGGCTTTTTTTCGCGAAGATTTTCTGGGAAAATGGCGGATCAAGTAACTATGCAACTTGCAGAATTCATTTTCTGAAGTGATATGATGAAGAGAGCGTATTGCGGGCTACACTCTTAAAGAAGATTTGAAAGCAAGACGATTTGGACGTCAATCTTGACCTAGTATGAATAAAGATCGACTGCTGACTGATTTTGAGGCCGGAATCAATAATGATTCAGGCGATGATAATGACGATGTCGAATAGCCCATTGCTGCTGGGCCCAGACCCCCCAAAAAAGAAAATTCGAAAAACAAAACTTGCTAGAGATACTTTAATTCTTGACTGGAGTGGTTGGCTACAAGAAGTGAAGCCCCCCAAAAGTTTCCCTTGTTTGATAGCCAGGAAACCGGTCAGTCATGGGGTGTGTCCCACGATTTGCCTGTAGGAGCATCACCTTTAGCTTTTTGATTCAGAAGAATTTGGTAGACTTTTAACGAGAAAAAAAATTTATTTGCTGCACAAAAGCAAGCAGAAAGGATGAACATAAACTCTGGCCTGAAATAAAAACTGCCTGTTTATCAAAAAGCAAAGAGGAGCCGGACAAGGGGTACATCATCACCACAGTGTGTGTGTTGGGGGGGGGGGGGGGGGGGGGGGGGGGTTGCTCAGTGCACTTGTGCAAAAGCACATTTTTGTTGAATTCCATCACAATCTAAAGCCCAGTATTCAGTAATCTGTTCTTGTTATTTTTTTCCCCTCAGTAGTTAGAAGACAAATCTTCTTGTATGTGATGCCTTCAGTTTAACAAATTGTTTTAAGTTTGGGTTGTTTTTTGCTTCACAATAAAAGTTGATTATTTAGTGTGCATACCATACAGAATGACTTTATTTGTTCCTGAAGGTTTCAGTACTTTGTTTAGACTTGGAAAATCACTCTGTGCTCCTAATCCATGATGTTCTGTGGGTACAGTGAATTTAGGGAAAATTGTTTAGCACTGAGAATACCAAAGTACAGTTAGTCTGTTCGTTTGTTTTTTTTTTCCTCGTGTACCAGTTCACTATATGTGGGGGAAATGGCTGTTTGATTGGAGTGATGTCTTTGAATTTTTTTCATTATTTTTTCAGAATAGATAAGTTAAAAACAAATTTTCTATTGAGGTTTCTTTATGGCAAGTGTGTATGTGTTGCGGAGTTACCTCTCTTGGCATGGTATTCTCATAGTCATATAGCACAAAATCATGCGGTAGGCAGAGGGTTAATGATGTCACTTGCTAAATCTAGTCACCAGAGTATAAGTATGCATGCATATCTGCCGGTCTGCTCGTTTGTATGAATGTGTGTAACTGATTTTTCCCCCCATGATATGTATACCAGAAAAAAAAAGATTTTTGTGACGCGGTGGTATAGGTAAAAAACATTCTTATTATTATTACTACTACTACTACTATTACTTTTTCCGTACTATCGTCTGTTTGTTTACTTATGTTATGTTTGCTTGTCTGTTGAATGTCAATAACACCCTTGCAATTTTTTTGTTTGATCTCTCTCTCACTAAAATAGTTTGTTGTATGCTATTTATTACGTAAAATATTGACTACACAATTGTGTATACTGTGACATTGATGTAACCTGTTTTTTCAAAGAGAGCCTTCATTGCAAAAATAATCAGCTTGATGATTGTGTGCATTACATCTATCTGGAGATAACCTGCAATATTATTAATATCATTACTTCAACAAAACAAATAGCATTACTCTTCACAGAGAGAGAGAGAGAGAGAGAGAGAGAGAGGAGAGAGAGAGAGAGAGAGAGAGAGAGAGAGAGACGGGGTGGGAGTGGGGGTGGTGGGTAGACTCGCCGATGCTCCAAACGATCCAAGAGTCTCGTTTGTAAGACGATCTTTCACTCTTGCTAGGTGCTTTTCAGCAAGACGTGGTTGATCAATGCTGACTTGCCCCGTGAGCCATAGGGCCTACTTGATCGCGTCATTACACCATGTGCAGACTGCTTGTCCTGGATAGTGATTTTCCTCATGCAGTCTTTCAGTCTGAGAATCACACTGTGGCTGACGGCGCCTTTGGAACTGGTCAGCATCACTTTTTGCGCTCACTTCCTCCTCCAACCACTTCCAAGTCCATTTCTTTTTAACTGAAGCATCGACTTGCTTCGCAAGAACTTTCTCGCTTTCCCGCTATCTGACGAAACATTCTGGTTTTCGCTACTCTCGTCAAACCGAAAGAAAATGGCGTCAGGAAAAAAATTCGCAAACAGTTGCCGCGTTCTCAAACATCAACTTCCGCTTTGATAGTTTCGGTCAACCGCAGAATAAAAACAAAGACAGCAGTCTTGACCGGCCCAAGCAGAAACCGGAAACATCCATTTGCGAACGGATCAATTGAGAACACAATATCGATCGACTTCTCGCCGTACATTAGCTTCATCACAAACCTACCTCTACCACCCCCCCCCCCCCCCCCCCCCCCCCCCCCCCCCCCCAATTTTCTCAACGGATTTACACTGATCTCAAAAACGACCCCTGGGGCTATCAAAAAGACGGAAATCCGCCAATCGGCGGAAAAATCCCATCTCTGCTTAGCCTATCTGACATGGGAAGCCCTACCAGGGGCATCAACTCCTTACCACGTTATGCTTAGGCCAGACAGCATCTTGGCTTTTCGGACCTAGAAGCAGTTTTAAAAAAGAACCCAGCCTATCTCCAGGTATTGATGCCCCCGCCAGCAAAGCCTAAGGGATCACTGGACCGCGCAAGCCCTCCGACCACGACAAGGTCGCAACCCCCGGAGGGATAAAGAAACAAAGAGTGAAACAAGAAGAAAGAGTAAAACTAGAAGGACAAAAATTAAAATCATTGACTGATAAAGAAACAAAATTGAAAGCTGCTCTTGATGAATTAAATACTCAATGGATGTAGCAGAGGATTCACAAGACATTTAAGGTAAGTTTATTATTATAATCTGTAGTTGTTTTTAAAATTATAGCGTGCAATCGTGTTTGTATATATGCTGTTATCGTTGTTGTTGTCGCTGCTGTCATTGTTGTTGTTTTGTTGTTTTACTGATAATAACTATATCATATTCTGAACATCCGTTTCTTATAAATAATCAAAGGTGCGCGCAGTCATAGGCAGGATTCTGCGGTTCTGAGAACAGTCGGATATAATATACTCAGAGGCATAAAAAACGCGAAAAATAGAGACAGTGCACGATTGTTCACATTGTGAACAGCACGTAAGCAATGTCGTTGGCACGTGCAACATTAGAAGTACGTGGTGTCTTGGCCGGTTGTAACCTAGTAACAGTGGGTGAATGTTGCCGGGTCAGCGTTTTTGGCACGAGGAGTGCATTTGCCATGTGGACTACCTACGCCACGTGCATCAATGTGAATTGCAACTCAATGTGCCCCGATT
>JAFLJL010014498.1:10000-11756 GCA_018398815.1 Conus ventricosus | reverse complement strand
TTCGGACCTCGGCTGGGCACGCCGCAGGCCCGTGGTCACTACCCAGCAGCAGGAAGGAGATCAGGTTCGAACCTCTTGTTGCCATCGCCTAAAGTACAGTTCACACCATTAGTAACAAGGGTCCCTGTACCAGACCGACCAAGGTCCTTAGGAAATCGCAGCCTTCTGTTCATGCGTGTCTAGGATTCTGGATCCGTCATTGAGGAAGTGTGTGGAGTTTAAAACATATTGTTTTACCGCGCCACATAAGAGTCGATACGACTCTAAGACTACCTTCCTTGTCTCCTGTTTGTTGCTGTGAGCTCGGTACTGGTCATGTCTGCTAGGGCGATATGGTGTCGTAAGCAGCAATTTGTTCTGGGTGATGGCCTGTTGTCATCTAATATGTGGGAGTCAGAGTTACGCTACTTGTTTGATTATTTCTTTGCGTTTGTTTGTTTTGTCGTATGTTTTTAACTAAATTGGTAACAAGTACTTCTACGAATCGTCTCCGATGTGCTGTGTGTGTGCGTTCGTGTGTGTGGTGTGTGTGTGTTGTGTGTGTGTGTGTGTGGTGTGGGTGTGTGTTGTGTGAGTGTGTGTGTGTGTGTGGTGAGAGAGAGAGAGAGAGAGGGAGTAGAGAGACGAGAGAAGAGGAGAGAGGAGAGAGCGAGATTAATGCCCTCGATAACCGATTCAGCTTCTGGTGTGTGTTTATGTCTTGATCAAGATGACAGTTATTGCTTGTGTGCGGAGTGAGTGAGTGATCGAGTGTGTGTGTGTGGTGTGTGTGTGTGTCGTGTGTGTGTGTGTGATTGGGGTTTATGTGTGTGTGTTGTGTGTGTGTGTGTGTGTGAGTTCGCTAAAAGCAAGGTCGCTGAGACTCATCTGCTTTGCGTTGTTCTGTCTCAAACGGGTACATAGGCTGTGGCTGGTTGCCTACCTTTGTGTGCGATCGTAACAGGGCCAGTATCCCAGTAAGTGTTGTCTATGTATTCTCTTTTACTGAACACATCAGAGCTAAAGACGTGTTTATTGCCATTGCGATTCCCATGGACAAAGGGTGGCAGGTCACGTGGTATACAGGAAATCCTCAACATCTCTGATGCCTTATGCTGATGGTCGTTTTAACAGGTTGTGTGTGTGTGTGTGTGTGTGTGTGTGGTGAGTGGTTGTGTTGTGTGTGTGTGTGTGTGTGTGTGTGTGTGTGTGTGTGTGTGTGGTGTTGTGTGTGTATCTGTGTGTGTGTGTGTCGAGTGTGTGCAGTGTGTGTGTGTGTGTGGTGTTGTGTGTGTGTGTGTGTGTGTGTGCGTGCGTGCGATGCACGCGCGTAAAATGAATGTGGGCGCAAATGGATTTGCGCCAATTTGATGCGATCGTGATTGTTTCGTTCTTGATTTTCATTGTCTTGAGTTGTCTGTGTTGCCTGAAGAAGACAAAGAGCCGAAACGCGTCGTGGTTTGTTCTTGTAATTTGTCTGGTCCTCTACAGTTCGGTGGAGACAGCAATAAGTTTTCTCCTAAGTTTGTGATTGTGGATTCGTTTAGTGGGTTGCTCATGTTATATATCTGTCACCTACTGTGTACGATGTTTCAGCGATGGGACCTGCAGGACTGGCTAAGGGACAAGACCATCAGTGTATGCCATCTACATCGGGGAAAGTCAGTCGCCTGAGTTGTCTCTGTCTTTCTCTTTACAGAGCGCTTCCCGCCCCCCCCTGGAGGAAACGTTCCTGTGTTTGAGGGGGCCGGAATAGCTCAGTTGGTAGGAGCGCGGC
>JAFLJL010014498.1:0-5000 GCA_018398815.1 Conus ventricosus | reverse complement strand
TCTGGGCACTGCTAAATTCATATACTGTGGTCTGGCATGATGAGTCATTATACTGTGGGTTGGCACTGCTGAGTCATTTACTGTGGTTGGCACTGCTGAGTCTCCATATACTGTGGTCTGGCACTGATGCGTCAAATCCTGTGGTCTGGCCTGCTGAGTCATTATGGGGTGGTCTGGCACTGCTTGCGTCATTATACTGTGGTCTAGTATGCTGAGTCATTATACTGTGGTTGGCTGCTGAGTTCATTATGGGTGGTCTGGCACTGCTGAGTTCATACGGTGGTCTGGCACTGCTGAGTCCTTTATACGCGGTCTGGCCTGATGAGTCATTATCCTGTGGTCTGGCACTGCTGAGTCATTATACTGTAGTCTGGCACTGTTAGTCATTCTTACTGGTGGTTGGCATGATTGAGTCATTATATGTGGTTGGGCATACTGAGTCATTATACTGTGGTCTGGTACTGCTTGAGTGATTATACTGTGGTTCTGGCGCTTCTGGAGTCATTCTACTGTGGTCGGCACTGTTAGTCCTTCTTTGTGGTCTGGCATGCTGAGTCATTATACTGTGGTTGGCATTGCTGGTCATTATATGTGGTCTGGCACTGCTGAGTCTTATACTGTGGTCTGGCACTGCTGAGTCATTCTGTGTGGTCTGGCAATGCTGAGTCATTATACTGTTGTCTGGCACTGCTGAGGCATCTGTGGTCTGGCACTGCTGGTCATTATACTGTGGTTGGCACTGCTGATCCTTATACTGTGGTTGGCACTGCTGAGTCATTATTACTGTGGATTCTGGCACTGCTTAGTCATTATACTGTGGTCTGGCATGCGCAGTCTTATACTGTGGTCTGGCATGATGGAGTCCATTATACTTGTGGTATGGCACTGCTGAGTCATTATACTGTGGTCTGGCACTGTGAGTCATTTCACTGGTCTGGCCCTGCTGGAGTCATTATGGGGTGGTTGGCACTGCTGAGTCATTCTACTGTGGGGAGTGTCACTGCCTGAGTCGTTATACTGTGGTCTAGGCACTGCGGTCATTATACTGTGGTTGTCCCTGCTGAGTCATTTATACTGTGGTTGTACTGCTGAGTCCTTATTACTGTGGTTCTGGCATGCTGAGTAATTTGGGATTGGTCTGGCCTGCTGCGTATACTGTGGTCTGGCACTTTGTCATGGCTATGTCAGGGGCAGTGATCCCGTATTTACTCAGTCTCCAACCCTGTCTGAGTCATCACGATTCCACCTAGTTGGCCTCTACCTGTCCGGATCAATGTATATAGGCTATATCTAGCTGTTCGGATAAGGTATATCTCTGGCTGTACCTAAATCATTGAAAATTTACTTCCGTGGTAGTCTGTATCTGCTGTTATAATTCGAGCATGGCTTGGTCTCCCACCCCCCCCCATTATTCTGTCTGGAGTAATTCAATAACACACCCACAAGAAACTTCCTGTGTACAACACACCCACCACCCAACACTTCACCCACACCCACACACACACACACACACACACGCACACGCACGCACGCCGCACGCACGCACACACTCTTCTCTTCTCTCTCTCTCTTCTCTCCTCCTCTCTCTCTCTCTCTCTCTCTCTCTCGCTCTCTCTCACACACACACACACACACAACACAGAGAGAGATGAGAGGAGAGAGAGCGAGGAGAGAGAGAGAGAGAGGAGAGGAGAGAGAGAGAGAGAGATGAGAGAATTCATTTCTCCCCATGGTCTTGTGTCTCAGCAGTACGACAAGAGGCGCGTTAGAGCAGAAGTACCAGGGTGGGCCTGGCGGTGCTGTCATACCACTGTAGGCCACAGAGGAGGAACTAACACTTGCGGGGTCCCCCATCCCTGCTCACTTCCACCCGTCACAGAGTGAGTGTCGCAGGTCTCCTTTTCTCTGCTGATTGTCTGTCTGTTTTTGCATCCCCTTCTTCTCTTCTCTTCTCTCTCTTCTCTCTTCTCTCTCGTCTCTCTCTCTCTTTCTCTTTCTGTCTCTCTGTCCTTGTCTCTTTGTCTTGTCTCTGTCTCTGTTCTTGTCTTCTCTCTTATCTCTCTCTCTCTTTCTGTTCTTCTCTGTCTCTCTGTCTCTTTGTCTCTGTCTCTGTTCTGTCTCCTCTCTCTTCTCTCTCTCTCTTCCTCTCTCTCTCTCTCTTTTCTCTCTCTCTCTTCCTTTCTGTCTTCTCTGTTCCTTCTGTTTCTCTGTCTCTCTGTTCTTTGTCTCTGTCTCTGTCTCTGTTCTCTCCTTCTCTCTCTCTCTCTCTTCTCCTCTTACTTCTCTCTCTCTTTTCCTGTTTTCTCTGTCTCTCTGTCTCTTTGTTCTCGTCTCTGTCTCTGTCTCTCTCTCTCTCTCTCTCTCTCTCTCTCTCTCTCTCTCTTCTTTCTGTCCTTCTGTCTATCTGGTCTTTTGTCTCTGTCTCTGTCTCTGTCTCTTCTTTCTCTTCTCTCTCTCTTTCTGTCTTCTCTGTCTTCTGTCTCTTTGTCTTGTTTGCCCTTGTTTTTTCTCTCTTCTCTTCTCTCTCTCTCTTTTGTCTTCTCTGTCTCTCTGTCTCTTTGTCTCTGTCTCTGTCTCTGTCTCTGTCTCTCTCTTCTCTCTCTCTCTCTCTTTCTCTCTCTCTTTCTGTCTTCTTGTCTCTCTGTATCTTGTCTCTGTTCTGTCTCTGTCTCTGTCTCTCTCTCTCTCTTTTCTTCTCTTCTCTCCTTCTCTCTCTCTCTCTTCTGTCGGTCTGTTTCTGTCGGCTATTCGTCTGTCTGTCTGACTTCTCTCTCTCGTCTCTCCTCTCTCTCTCTTTCTGTCTACTCTGTTCTCTGTTCTTTGTCTTGTCTCCTTTCTTGTCTCTGTCTCTCTCTCTCTTCTCTCTCTCTCTCTCCTGCTGTCTGTCTGTCTTGCCTCTTCGTCTGTCTGTTGACTCTCTCTCTCTCTCTCTCCTCTCTCTCTCTCTCCGTTCTGTTCTTTCTCTGTCTCTCGGTCGCTTGTCTCTGTCTCTGTCTCTGTCTCTCTCTCCTCTCTCTCTCTCTCTTGTCTCTCTCTCTCTGTTCTCTGTCTGCCTATTCGTCTGTCTGTGCTGGACTCACTCTCTTCTCTCTCTCTCTTCTTCTCTCTCTCTCTCCTCTCTCTCTCTCTCTCTCTCTCTCTCTCTCTCTCTATCTCTCTCTCTCCCTGTCACCCCCCCCTAAACAGAAGTTAATTGTTGTTTAGCAATAGTTTTGCATAATTTCACAACCCTGCCCTGCCGGCACCATGCGTGAAGAGGTGGTTAAATGTACTGAGCTCAGTCATAAAGTGATTATGGAAATTTCCGAACAAATTGAAGAGCATTGCATCTGAATGATGTGAACAGAACTTCTCAATCAAGAATACAAATTCGTTGAGTACACTAAGTTGAAATGAAAGTAATCATAACTCAATTTAACACAAACGCTTATATATTATCATGATAAGTGATTCGAACAATGGAAAAGGTTAAAGTGCATTGAAGTGAACGCAATTTTTAAGAAGGATCTAGAAGCCATTTTACTAAACTGAAGTGCTCTGACTTCAAGTGGAGCTGAATAAGAAATGATTCTTTAATTTCTGCAAATATATCGGAGTGCACTGAACTGAGCGGAAGTGAAACTGACGTGCAGTTACACCTTTTCTCCTTGGAATGTGGAGAGCGACCGGAAACCTCTCTACGTGCTCTTTATGTTCCGCGACCTCTTCAGCCACATGAGGTAAGAAAAGCGTTAGTGATTGACATTGCTGGCAGCCATCTTAACGTTCTGACCACTGTGCCTTTTTTTTTTTCTGTTTTTGTGTTGTTTTGTTTTGTCTTGTTTTGTTTTGTTTTTGTTTGTTTTAATTTTCTGTTGGTTGTGTTTGCGAGTAATGTCTTGATATCCTGTTTTCTGTCTTTCTTTGTGTTTTGCGTATGACATCTTGAGGTCCTGTCGGTTGACTTTCTTTGTTTATTTGTAGTGTGTGTGTGTACGACATCTCTGTTGTATTGTTTGTTTTGTCTTTCTGGTGGTCTTTAGGGAAATACCTTAAGTCCTGTATTTCATCGGTCTTCGTTGGCGTTGCGCATGAAATCTTGACGTCCTGTCTGTGTTCAGCTGTTTTTGACTCCCCTCTCTCTCTCTCTCCTCTCTCTCTCTCTCTCTCTCTCTCTCTCTCTCTCTCTCTCTCTCTCTTATGGTATCTGTGAACAGTTTGTAGGTCTGTCTGTATTCTGTCCTTTTGAGTGGCATATGGGGTAAGATCTGATGCACAATACACGCTGTATCTTTCTTGGCCCTGTTTGCAGGCGGTTGTTGAATGTCCGTCTGTTTTAAAACTGTCTTTTGTCGTGGTGTCTGTGGAAGGTGTCTTGATGTTTTGTCTGTGATCAGGCTTCCTTGAAGCTGTGTGCCAATGACATCTTGATGTCTTGTCGGTTTTATGTCTTTCTTTCTTTCTTGGGGATATTTGTAGACATTTTCATGTGCAGTTTCTTCTCTCTCTCTCTCTCTCTCTCTCTCTCTCTCTCTCTCTCTCTTCTCTCTCTCTCTGTTTTTTTTTTTTGTTTTTTTTTTTTCTTTTCTCGGTGGCACAGAGAAAGTAGAAAGGGGAGAACGTTGACACGCCAAGGCCTGCTATATTTTTCCGACTAACGGCGTTGAAGCCAGCCCTGCGCCGCGAGGCGGGGGGCGGAAGGTGGAATGTTCTCACCACCTTTCTGCTAGTCGGCAGAACCACGGCTCGCGAAGCAGACGCACATAGTAAAAGAGAGAGAAAATTGACAGTATCTATGTTATTGACTGCTTTACTTGCAATACAAAAACACCAACTGTTACATCGATAAATTGACAATGATAATGTTGTTTAATTAATTTTGACAAGACCACCCTCGGGGACCACTACAGCAACATCAAAATCACGAATTATTAGTGCTCATTTTATCACTGACCTCCAGTTTTCATAACTTTCATTAGTTTCAAAAACACTTTAAAATGGAGCCATTATCAAAACTGATC
>JAFLJL010014497.1:0-27500 GCA_018398815.1 Conus ventricosus | reverse complement strand
CAGGAAAAAAAAAAAGGTGGCGCTGTGCTACAGCGACGCACTGTCCCCGGGGGAAGCAGCCCGAATCTTTGTAATATTTGTTGTGTACATGTAAGCTAACTGGTATCTACGACATGTATAGGACATTTTGCAAATATGATAAGCTTTCGTGCATGTGATTCAACTTGCCTCTTTATCTCAGTATGTGTGTGCCTGCACACATCCACGCATGTAGGAATCTGGTATTGATTATTAGGCCACTCACACCATGCTGCTGATATTATCCACGCATGTAGAAATCTGGTATTGATTATTAGGCCACTCACACCATGCTGCTGATATTCACACCAGTTGTGATGCGTTTCACCGGCTGTATGTCAGTACGGCGAAACCGTACTCTTTTAGGTGTATGTGTGCGCGATTGTGTGTGTGTATGTGTGTGTGTGTGTGTGTGTGTGTGTGTGTGTGTGTGTGTGTGTGTGTGTGTGTGTGTGTGTGTGTGTGTGTGTGTGTGTGTGTGTGTGTGTGTGTGTGTGTGTGTTGTTGTTGTTCTTCGATTTAACGTCTTTTCACTTTAAAGTGATATTAGACAGGAAGTGAGCGTTTACTTGTATATGTGTATGAATTTGTAGTATGCATGCGTGCTTGCGTGTGTGTGTGTGTGTGTGTGTGTGTGTGTGTGTGTGTGTGTGTGTGTGTGTGTGTGTGTGTGTGTGTGTGTGTGTGTGTGTGTGTGTGCATGTGCATGTGTGTGTGTGCGCGCGTTTGTGTGTGCGCACTTGTGTATGTGCGCCTGTGTGTGTTAAATATTAGTGGAAATGCTACATAAGCACAATCCTTAGCAAAAAGCAACATTAACAAATCAAACTGCAACAGTCAAAACAAAACAGTCTAAAATATGCAGAAATCATAAAAACGAGCTGACTGGACTTATCATTAAGTTCTGAACAAAGTTCAAAAGAAATACAGGTTCTTGGAAAATGCATTTAGATTCATCTTTTCTGAATTTTGATAGAGCTGATTCAAAATAAGGACAAAAGTACAAAATATGTGTTGTTGTACAACTATCAACAGCCCCGCATACACATTGAATGTTTTTTATGAACTGGGTTTTGAAAGCGTTTAACCTAAGTCTGTAAAACAGTGAAACAATTTTTTTGCGGTGTTTTGGGTGTTTATTGATATTTTTTTTTTATAAAATGTATAATCTATTAATGAATTCTTTTTTGAAAAATTTTGTGATCGAGCGTTTAGACAACACTTTATTGAAGAGTTAGGTTTATGTATTTTGGGAAGCATGTAGTCTTTATATATCTTTTCAAAATTTTCAAAAGAAACTTTTTGTAATAGAGAGTAACCTTCTTGTAAACTTAAAAGAATGGGAATATCCTTGGATTTAAAGGATTTTTTTTGCACCTGCCCGAGCAGTACGATCAGCCCATTCATTTCCAGATATTGAACAATGAGATGGGATCCAACAAAAATCAATTGCGATACCCCTTGATATAAGAACATGAATAAGTATTTTAATTTCTGTGACGATTTCAGCCCGGTTTTTCGGATTTGTTGATTCTAAAGCTTGGAGAACTGATTTAGTGTCAACACAAAAGAGTGCACCATAGAAATTGAATGGTGTATCAATGACATACTGAATAGCCATTAAAATTGCTATTAATTCAGCTGTGAAAATGGAGAAGTCCTTACCAAGGTAAAAAGATTTCTCAATTTTTAAAGTGGGGATGACAAAACCACAGCCTGCCTGATTGTCTAATAAAGAACCGTGTGTGTGTGTGTGTGTGTGTGTGTGTGTGTGTGTGTGTGTGTGTGTGTGTGTGTGTGTGTGTTGTTGAAGTTCTAATGTGTGTGCCTGCATGCACGCACGTGTGTGTGTGTGTGTGTGTGTGTGTGTGTGTGTGTGTGTGTGTGTGTGTGTGTGTGTGTGTGTGTGTGTGTGTGTGTGTGTGTGTGTGTGTGTGTGTGTGTGTGTGTGTGTTAGGTGTTAGGCTTCAATTTAACGTCTATACACATTGTGATATTAGACGAACCTAATCTATAAGAATAACATTAACAGCAACAGCAAAAAATGGATGACTAACCATAAAACATCGAAGAATAACCGGTCATAACAAAGAAGTTACTAAAACACCAGTTCCCATTTTACAAAACAGAAAAAATAGGAATTTGAGGCAATGAAACAGCAATTTTACACATTAGTGATATATCGGTTACAACTGTATCCAGAGAACAATTATGTAAAGGTGGTAGATGAGGTTTTAATTGCTTGCAGTGGAACAGTATGTGGGAATTTGTTATCATTTCACCACAAAGGCATGTTATATTTTTGCAAAACTTTGTCTTAAAAGCGTTTAGTGTGATCTTATATATTAGCGAAATTATGATCCGAGAAAACGACAAATTACATTGATAAAAAGAATGAAGTGTGTCGAAGTTAAATAGCTGGTTTATGCGTGTATCAAGAGAACATTCCGAATTTTGTTGTTTTTCCTAAAATGTTTCCAGCATGCATTTTCTAGAAGACTGTATCCCTCATGGATAGACAATGGGATACTGATAACCTCCGACCCGCTAGTATTTTCGCTCCCCGTTTTGCTGCTCTGTCTACTCTCTCATCAATGAATTCAGCATAGAACAAATTCAACAAATGTCGCCACAAGACATTGTGAAGTATCATAACAGGTATGAAGCGCAACTAGGGTCGAGAATGGTAAAAAGTGTCGGGCAAACGGCTCTTAGTTTGTACACTAAACTAGTAAGTAAATTTGCGCCTATTGATTCTGAACAAGACTTTATGTATGATTTAACGCAGGATCCAGTTTTAACAAAGTCATTAGAGTCTCTAGGGTGTGATCTGTATTACAGATTTGGAACATTATTGTCACCGCTAATCGTGGGATTAATTACTTTTAATCATATAGATTTTGTTTCCCTTAAAAATGACCAAGCCAGAAAATCAGCAAAATCAGAAAACATTGAATCAGGTGGAGAAAGTGACCAGTAAAAAGCCTGGGGGCGTTGCAGCAGGAAAAAAATTAGCAGAGTGGAACAAACAAAATAAATTACAGTTTCAATCCTAGATTATTGCCGCTAATCATAGGATTAATTACTTTTAATCATATAGATTTTGTTTCTCTTAAAAATGACCGAGCCAGAAAATCAGCAGAATCCGGTGGAGAAAGCGGCCAGTAAAAAGCATCCTGGGCGTGTTGCAGCAGGAAAAAGAGTAGCAGAGTGGAACAAACAAAGAAAATTAATGTTACAATCACAGACTATAGCCCATAATGAAAAAGTGCTAGAGCCGCAGCCAGTTGTTTCAACGCCAGCTATAAAAACACCAGAACAAGAACAAGCTGATTCAAGGCCTACACCGCCAAAGTCTTCATGGAATATTGTACTTAAAGCAATTGTCATTTTTGGCGGCATTGCTGCTGGGGTGGTTATTACGGTTATAAAATATATAAACAAAGACGCCAAAAACCAAAGCAGCCAAAAAAAATCTTAACCACTAAATACAGAAGCCGAACACAAAAGCATGCCAAAACCGCCAACAACAAAAGATCATTTTGATCCATTTCAAATGCAATATATTTTAAGAACTTAATTTTAAAATTTTTTGTTTTTTTGATAAAAATAGATCATGACGGATTATTATTTGTTTAAAATGATGGAGTCAATAAATAAAGACATGGAGTCTATAAAAGACATTTCCATAGACCAGAATTGTAATCAATGCGGTTGCTTACGATGTAAGAACTTCATTAAGATTTATGCTAACCGATTTCGCGCCAAGGACGCTGAGCAAGACATCCTCGACGATGACGCGTTTTTTGAGGCGTGTGTGTACTATATTAGACATCTACTATTTAAGACAAAAACATAGATTGTATTGTTTTTTTGATAATTATAAGATAACTTGAATAAAAACTTGGTTGTACTTAGAGGATGACTTAATTACGATCTTGAGGCGATTTAAGTTAAGAACTTGAGGTGTCTTGATCAAGTTCCTGAGGTGACTAGAGTAAGAACTTAGAAGTGACTTGGGGTGACTTGAGGATGACTTGAGTAAGAACTTAGAAGTGACTTGAGTAAGAACTTGAGGATGACTTGAGGACAACTTGAGTAAGAACTTAGAAGTGACTTGGGGTGACTTGAGTTAAGAACTTAGAAGTGACTTGAGTGTGTGCATGCGTGGGTGTGGGGGCGGGAGGGGTGGGGTGGGGGGTGTGCATGCGTGTGTGTGTGTGTGCACGCACCTTTGATTATTTATAAGAAACGGATGTCCAGAATATAATATAGTTATTATCAGTAAAACAACAAAACAACAACAATAACAGCAGCGACAACAACAACAATAACAGCATATATACAAGCACGATCGCACGCACACACGCACGCACACACACACACAAGCATTTAAGAGATAGGGAGGTGCTTGCATGGGGAAATGTGAAAGGGTTTTATGGTTCGCGCTTAAGCGCCGTAAATTCAAGATCGGCTGTCGGTCTCTCTGTCAACTGAAGATTATTCAAAGCGGCCACCAAGTGCATTTATCAAAAGCTTGATTTAATAAACAAGACAGTTGAATAAAGTACACTCTGTGGCCGCCTGAAAAGGAAGCCAAAGTACAAAGAGGTGTGCAGGTTTCTATGAGTTGTAACAAAAGGTTGCAAGTTGACTTTTGACTCAGCAGAGTACCAGTTCCTTCTGGCATAGAACTCCTAAAATAATCCCTTCATCGATCGGCTGGCAGATGACCTTTGACCGCTCCTACTAGAACGCTGGCTTGACAGAGTGCCAAGTTCCCTCTCACTGCTTGGCTGACTGGCACCTTTGGCTGCTCTGGTTGACCCAGTATTGCTTGGGTGCTTTCTGGCCGGATCAATGCTGGCGTCGTTAACACGTGAGCAGTTCTATTTTAGTGACACATGTTACAGATTGGCCTCACGGAGTTGTGCGCTTTCTAGGTCGATCGGGCGAAGCTGCCTGATTGACCCAGTATTGCTTGGGTGCTTTCTAGCCGGATCAATGCTGGCAAGAAGCCAGGTCAGCGGTAGTAAAACTGCCGCTGTGGAAGTGGCTCAATTACTCCTGCCATGCAGGTTCAAGCACGTCATGTGTATCATACCAGAAAGCTTTAAAATTGGGGGTGGATTGCGTGTATTTCAGAATGAGTTTTCTTTTGTTGTATAACTCATTGAAAGAAATCGCAAGTTTGTGAAATTTTGGATAAGAATAGAAACAAAATGACACTTCAATTAGTCTTCTTGCATGAGTTAGATCAACCAGCAAATCTTCTTTCAGATAAGACTCCCAGTTTTTTGTTTTTGACCGTTTCAAAATTGTCTTTGCTTTCTGAAGCCAATGCCCTAAAAAAAAGAGCCTGAGAAAGAGATTCCTTTTCACTATCTTTCACTGAGTAACAAGCTCGGTGTAAGATGGGGGTCATTTCTTGAACAGTTTCAAAGGTTTTAGTTTTATCAAATGGTTCGGAAGGTAGCTCACAAAGCTGTTTTTTCAAATATTTGTCAAGATCTTCAACTGATAGTTCCGTTTTTTGTTGAGGAAACAAAAACGAAATGCTTCCTTTCAGCTTTGAGGGAGGAGAACAAGGCTCGCCACTCAATTTATTTCTCAAAAACTTTGCCATGGCCTCATGATAAACAATGTATTTTTCCACAAGATTGGTCTGTTGATCAGAAAGTTTTCCTTGCGAAGATGACAACATTTCAACCGTTTCTTCAGAAATAATAGCGTCACTTCCAGCACTGACAGAAGGCATTGAAACATCACTTCCCTGACTCCCCATGTTTTTAACAGACACAAGTTCTCTCTAAAGAAATACTAGCCACACTAGCATACAACCGCACAGCACGCTTGTCAAATGTAAAATGGTGGCAGATGTGTCTAGTTGCCACAACACAAAGCGTCACGTGATTTAAGCTCAGCACTTGATTTGATAAGAGGCTATACGCAGTAAACATGTCTGGAACTGTTTTAGCATAATAAGATCTGGCACGCCGCAGGCCCGCCTTATGGTGGTTACAGTCGGCTAATTACAGGTATCACAGGAGCTACACAGACCACTGTGCCCATTGCTGCCTAACACCACCTACGCCCCGCCATAATCCACGAGCCCTGTAATTAGGTCTGTCTCAGTCAAGCCATACATGATTTCAAGATTTAAGCAGGATTTCCACTCTGTTTGTTCAGTATGTTTGTTTGTAGATAATCGTTATTTTTTTGGTTATTGAAGTCTTACTTGTCAGAAATCTGAAAAGTTTAGTAAATTAGTATTGAAAACGGATAATCCTACACAGTATGTTTGTTTGTAAAAAATCGTTATTTTTTTGGTTATTGAAAGAGAATGTGTGATGGATTATTATTTTTAATTCGTTGTTGAAGTCTTACTTGTCAGAGAACTATAAAATGCGGATTCCGGCAGGCCACGTGCCACACGCACAGAACTCACACGCCCACACACCACAATATATAACACCCGTGGCGTGCCCAAATTGTATACCCTGAGGAACGCGTTTTTAGCTTGAAACAAGCTTGTAGGTTTTAATTTTTCCATTTTAAAATCTTATTTTAAACTGGTATATATATATATATATATATATATATATATATATATATATATATATATATATATATATATATATATATACTCAACGCTAGATGTTAACCACACATCACATACATCACTCCTGAACAAGGGTACCAAAGAAAGCGTATCTGGCTTGGAAGAAATACCTTGTCGACTGAAGCATAATCACAGAACAAAATATGAGAATAGATCATTTGCATTCCTGAGTACACCTTGAAGAGTGAGGAACAATTACAGACCCGAAGCATTTTGAACCTGGCCGATGTACCTTAAAATGTAGAAAATATACAGATCTGTAGCATTCGTGAATCAGTAGAAGCGCCATGGCAATTGCAGAAAGTAGCAGAGCAACAATATGTTTGGTAACAGAATTACTTTGAAGAATAGAGAAAATTGCAGACTTGCAGCATTACTAGACAGAATTATTTTGAAGAATAAAGAACAATCGCACATCTATCGCATCTCTGGCTCAGCAGAAGTGCTTTGAGGAACCTCTGGCACACATCTTGAAGAATGCAGACAAATTTAAGGCATGTGGCATTCTTGAGTTGACAACAGTGCCTTGAAGAATGAAGAATAATTTCAGATCTGTAGCATTGCTAAACCCACAGGAATGCCTTAAGGAATGGAATATATTTGCGGACATACAGCACAATCTGGCTCAGCAGAAGTCCCTTGAGCATCGTGTACTGAGTGTGGCAATCATCCCACGGCATGTGTACCTTGAAGTGTAAAAACACCAGTCCAACCCTCATCGACTATCAGGCACTGGGGATTGCTGGCAGTGACATCGTGAAGTCCAAGTTGGCATTGCAGAGGATGATTGGTCATCAGTGCTCCCTGCCTCTGTTAGACGCTAAAGCGATGACTTCCTCAGTACGAGGTAAGTGCAGTAGTCTAGCTTGTAAGGGTTCGTTGTAGATCCTGTGGTAGGTGTTCGACTTGCAGATAAAATACACCAGACGGTATTGAAACGAAGAGGATCCTTTTTATTACGAACGTTGAAGAATATAGGCAAAAAAACAACAACAAAAAAAAAAAAAACAAAAAACAAAAAACAAAAAAAACAAACAAAAACAAACAAACCACTGACCTTCAGGTTCAATAAGTCGTACAGGAGCTCAATCGTACATGCAGCAGCGAATATTCTACTAATGGCAGCTTCTCATCGACTAGACTCAACTCAATGAAGACTCGAACACTTCTAGACTAGAACTCTTAACAAATCTCATTTCTCTCTCGCTCTCTCTCAGTCGCACAGTTCTCATTCTTTTATATGTTATCTAAAGAATATTCTCGAACGTACTCGATTATTCTTTTCCTGAATTATTCTGCATATCAGTAAACTTCACCAATAAAATCGTGACGAGCGTATGCGAATGTAATTCGGTCAGCTTCTAGAACATTCTCGAACTTCGGTAATGCACTAGCAACTTATGGAAACCTGATGAACATTCTAACATAATCTTGAATATTCCACTTGCATTATCAATCGATCCAAAAACAACACTGAACAATTAGGCATACGTTCACGTTCCAAGTGTTTTAAATAAATCAACAAGAGCACTACACTGACCGAAAATACAAAGATCTAAAAGCGATAAATAAAAGGAGGCTTGCAACTCGTCATTATTGCTATGACGTCTTTCACAAAAGTTCTCAGAGAACGGGAAATCTTCGTTCCAGCTCAACCGCCCTCAACCAGTTTCGGGCAGTTGCCCTGGAACGAAGATTTCCCGTTCTCCGACAAGTAAGCCTTCAACAATGAATTAAAAATGATATTCCATCACACCTTCTCCTTCAATAAACACAAAAATAACGATTACGTGTAAAGGGAGGAGCAGTTCCGCCGTTCTACAGGCATGTGTAAAATCCAAGGCTTCAAGAGCGGTTTTGGAGTGCGGTGATGAACGTTTCCTTTCACGACTCCAACTGGCCCCTTCTCAATAGAGGGTGCAGTTATGAATAGCGATCGATTTCTATTGCTTGCAGTTCTGAATAGCGAGATTTCTATAAGTGGCTGAAAGGATTTTGCTCAGTCATTCCGCTGAGGTAAAACAGATATAGACATGTTTTCTTACATTCCCCAATCATAAGTCAAGATTTAATCATGTGATAGTAAAAAAAAAGACGTCACATCCGCCCCCAGCACTTAGTGTTGTTGACAACGGGCCTTGAGTTATCTTGTCATTTGGTGTTGTGGTGCTGTGGTGAACGGACGTGTTTCAGTGATAGAGTGTTTTTGCTTGTAAATGATTTGTTTAAATTCATCTCGGGTGATAGTGTTTCTTCTTGTGAAGAAGCAGAATTATTTGGTAGTCCTTCTTCACAAGAATTAAATCAGGAAATTTTTGAAGCGCAAGCAGTTAATCAAAAACTGTTAGATTTTTCTCAACAAAAAAATCCTTTAATTCTTCCAGAAGGCATGTATCAACAAGAGCAAGCTACTCCATTATGGACAGAAGAAGAACAGCATTTACTAGAAGAGAATAGAATAATTTTGAGCAGATGGTCTTAATAGCGGTTAAGGCTAAAACAGAAGGACCAATGAGACTACCCAAAAAACTAAACGGAAGATGGAAGATTTGTTCAAAGAAAAATACGGAAAGAAAAAGAGAGTAGAGCCAACAACGCCAAGTGATTTACATCACTATCTTGTTTCAAACCAAGCAGATGTTAGACATGCCATATCCACAGAAGCTTTCACAAATGCTTATTTTGCTCAAGCAGTAAATGAACAAGACATTGTAGAAATACTATAAAAAGGGGTGAGAAATCTCAAAAGGCAGAACGCACAACAAATCTTAATTTACATTCAGTTTGGACAGTTTTTGATTTCATGCAAAACAATGGCAGGAGGTACAAAGAAAAGAAGGAAAGATGACAAAAACGTGGGCTCAGTGGCTAGAAGAAAAAACTGGCTATTCTGATGTTCATGCGCGTAGACTACGTGCCGTTGCCAAATCGCTTTATGCATTTCCGCGATTTAACACGGTTGGTTTGCCAATCAGTTTTATCATGAGCAAACTGAAGCAAATCGAAGAGATGCTTCAGATCGAAGAGTACAAAAAGTACTGGTCGGAAGCGCCGCATATTCCTCTCACATCAGAGCGCCAACAGTCCCAGTCTTAGACATACAGTGCTTGTTTGTGCGTAACAACAGAAGTATCACACTGTGTGTGTGTGTACTGTTAGACAAGTGTTTAAAAATAGTAACGATCATGCATGTACGGTTTCAAAAATAGTAAATGACGTGGCTCTAAATATAGTAACGATCATGCATGTACGGTTTGCTGCCCTATGACATTTGCGCCTGCCCTGCTTTGGCTGTGTTATTGTTTGTGCTTCGCCCTGCTCTGGTAAAACCGTTCGGATTCGAACGGTATCTAAAAATAGTTCTGACATTCTTGTTGTTGCCTCACAACTTTGAATAATTAGTGAAATGACATTTTGCCTGCTTCAACGTTTTGCTTCAACGCCCTGCTAACACCGTTTTGCTTCACCTGCTTCAACGTCCTGCTTCCACGCCCTGTTACAAACTTTTAGGCTGCCTTTTCAGGCGGCCGCCAGGTGTACTTTATACAATTGTCTTGTTTTATTCAATCAGGCTTTTGTTAAATGCACCTGGTGGCTGCTTTGAACTTGCGACAAAAGAGCCAATGAATCACAAAAACACAAGCGCCGTCTTGCACCAAGTAGGTGTTACACATAACGAATAATAAAGCTCTGTGTACACCACACACACACACACACACTCCCTCCCCCTTCTCACGCCCACACACATGCACGCACTCCTCCTGCTGTAGCCGAGCTTTGAAACACTTGACACCTTCACCCTAAGTCACCCCAAGTCACCCCAAGTTCTTAATTAAGTTCTTAATCAAGTTACCCCAAGTTCTTAATAAAGTTCTTAATTAAGTTCTTAATTAAGTTCTTAATTAAGTTCTTAATCAAGTTCTTAATTAAGTTCCTCTAAGTTTCTACTTAAGTCACCTCAAGTTCTTAATCAAGTTCTTGATCAAGTCACCTCAAGTTCTTAACTTAAGTCACCTCAAGATTGTAATTAAGTCATCCCCTAAGTACAACCAAGTTCTTATTCAAGTTAACTTATAATTATTTATTAAGTTCTTAAAGTATTATTGCATCTGAAATGGATCAAAATGATCTTTTGTTGTTGGTGGTTCTGGCATGCTTTTGTGTTCAGCTTCTGTATTTAGTGGTTGAGATTTTTTTTGACTGCTTTGGTTTTTGCTGTCGTTGTTTATATATTTTATAACCACCCCCAGCGGCAATGCCGCCAAAATGACAATTGCTTTAAGAAAATTCCATGAAGACTTTGGCGGTGTAGGCAACCCTGTTGTTGTTGTAGGTCTTGAATCAACTTGTTCTGGTGTTTTTATAGCTGGCATTGAAACAACTGGCTACGGCTCTAGCACTTTTTCATTATGAGTTATATTATGTGCTTGTAACATTAATTTTGTTTGTTTGTTCCACTCTGCTAATCTTTTTCCTGCTGCAACACGCCCAGGATGAGGAAGCTTTTTACTGGTCACTTTCTTTTTCTGATTTTGTTGATTTTTCTGGCTCGGTCATTTTTAAGGGAAACAAAATCTATATGATTAAAAGTAATTAATCCTCTCTTAATTAGCGGTGACAATAATGTTCCAAATCTGTAATACAGATCACACCCTAGAGACTCTAATGACTTTGTTAAAACTGGATCCTGTGTTAAATCATACATAAAATCTTGTTCAGAATCAATGGGCGCAAATCTACTAACTAGTTTAGTGTACAAACTAAGAACCGTTTGTCCTACACTTTTTACCATTTCTTGATCCCAGTTGCGCTTCATACCTGTTGTGATACTTCAAAATGTCTTGTGGCGACATATGTTGAATTTGTTCTATGCTGAATTCATTTCCGAGGTACTGTTTTGTTTTTCCACATGCTGCCAAAGAAAACAGCAGTTCCTTTTTGGGCATAATAGCTTGGTCATCAACTTGATCATTTGCAGTCATAAGTTCAGGAAGGTTTAGGCTGCCCTGTAGCTGTAGTAGATCATCGCTGTTCATGTTTTTTTTTTTTATTAATTATAATTATTTTATTTTTAAAAATGAGCACCGAAAAAAACTGTTACCAACCTTGTATACCATTCTGCTGTTATTGGGGGCCTAAGTGTAGGATACACAATGCTTGGTAAAAGCCTGTTAAAAATAAAACCGGCAGATCTTGGCAAACTAGACTTTGAAGACTCAGCAAAGCTGATTGCTTTTTATTACAGCTTCATTGCTACGAAAGATTTTTTAGTTAACCCAAGGAATAATTCCAGACAGTATTAATATGTAAAATAAAAAAAATACATTTATAAAAATGGCTTCACTCTAATGATGAAGGGGGGCGCTGTGGTTAATGCGCTTGCTTTTAGGGGAATTTAATTACGCGTTTAGTAAACTGCGGGATGACGGCGAGAGAAAAAGACATAACAAAGCTATGGAGCAACTACCGCAACAAAGTTTACTATGAAAAGCAGAAAATTTGAGCAGTTAGTTTTTATTAACGATGAACTGAAAAAACAGGGACATGGGGCTTACACATTTAAAGACTTGATCAAGCATTAAAAGAATATTATCTTGTAACAGGCAAACCAATCGAGTCATTGCCCCCACCAAAAATTCAGCGACTTTTATCAACCCCTCAGAAAAACAAAGATGCAAGAAATCGTGTTTATAGTCTTTGGCATGACCGTTGGTATTTTGTGCGCATAATATTGGCTGAATAAAAAATGAACAAAATCTATTATTCGCCAAAAAGGGTATTGGAAGGGAATCACGGCAATAGAAAAGCTAAGTCAAGCAGCGGGATTAGTGAACAAACAGCAAAGAAAGGTTATCTAAACAAGCGATTTGGCAAATTTATTTACCTGCGCCTAGACGAATACAAAGACCACACTTTGTGAATACAACGCCGAACGACACCCATCAAATGGATCTTCTATATTTACCCCTTTATACGATTAGACGAACAAGATTTAAGTACGCACTTACAGTCATTGACAAGCTTCAATATACAAAGATGCGGAACCATTAACAAAAAAGAGTGCTTCTTCTGTTGCTGTTGCCATACAACTGATATACCAACGAGGCCCGCTAACTTATCCTCGCATGATTCAAGTCGATGATGGAAAAGAATTTAAAGGCCAAGTGAATCAATTTAAATTTTTAAAACATAGAGTTACCAAATTTAAAAAAGGCAAATTCCAGGAGTTCCCCAGATCACAGGCTTTAGTTGAAAACTTAACAAACAGTTTTTCTGAAAGGCTTTTCCCCCTACCATATCACAGAGAGCTGATTGACAATTCTCACAACACAGAATGGGTTAGAAGACTGCCCTCAGTTTTTTGGCGCGCAATGAATAATGAAGAATTTAAATTAACAGTCTAAAACCAGTACAAGCAATCAAAAACAAACAATAAATGCTGTTGAAGGAGACGCCGGTTCATCCAGCAAACTATTACCATTTGGTTTGAAAGTAAGGTACCTTTATTTGCCGGGAGAAGCAGAAGGGACACTCGCATCAGGCAACAGATCCAGTTTTGGAGTGTTGATCCATATGAAATAAAAGAATTGTAAAGATGAATCCGCCCGTGTATTATTTACGAGAAACTGACACAACAAAACAACCAGCTCCTCAAAGATCTTTTGTGAAGGAAGAACTGCAAATAATCCCGCCAGACACAGTTCCGCTTTAACTGATTTACATAAATATATTATATCTAAAATGGAAGCTCAGAAGGAAGCACAGAACGAAACAAGAATGATAAAGGAAGAGACCTTGGAATTAATACAAGAATCATATGATACGAGTTCTACTATTAAGGAATTAATTACGAAGATTCATCGGCACATGGCAATGCATCCAGATCACCTACAGCCCAAAATCCCAAATTTTGACTATCAAATATGGGATAAAGAATATCTTGAAATAATAAAAAAAATTCGAGCACATCAAGCAAAAATGAGAAAAAATTTGGCTGAATTGGATATTAATATGATTGAGCTTATAATAAAAGTTGAGGAAAAATATGAACCCACGCGCGAAGAAGGTATGTAATTATGCTGTTCTCCAGTGCCCAATTGCATATGAAAACTCTGGATTAACAAATACTCGTTTTGTGTTTGTTCTATCTAATGACTTCTTTGTTACAACAGTTGTGCTGATCTCATGTAGATTAGATTGTAGTTTTACGTTGTCATGATGAAAAGTCTTATTGTCAAACAATGCTTCTTTATAGTTGTCATGCGATATGTTTGACTGCACAACACTGCGAGATATTCCCTATGCTTTCCTATGGTTTTCCTCCTGGCTCGAAATACGATACATTTTTTACCTTAACCCAACAATCTCCTTAATCACCCCTCCAGATAATTCATCCTTCATCTTTCCTAAAACCTTCTTGTTAACAGTTGAATGCAAAGGCGAATCTTTAGGATAATCAGATGTGTCGTACCATCCCGCATGCCCTTTAGCTACTTCTATTTCCATGTCTTTATAGATGTCTTCAGTAGGGATATCTATAACAAAACTGTCTGTATCTGTGTAAAGTACTTTGGACTCTGGATACAAGGGCTTAAAGTAGTCATAAAGAAATTCTAACATCAAAAGCTTTGATAATTCTAAAACAGTAAACCCAATAAAAACGGGCTTATCCAATTTGACTTTCTTTTTTTTCATCATTATACCAAAAAGCTGATCATGAAATCTTCTAAAGTCCTGATAATTAGGTTTAGAAGTCAGCTTAATTGCTTCGTTTTCTCTGTGACCAATCTGACATCTTTACGCTTGTGTGGATTCTCCATAGTCTTTCCAAAACAGCTGTTGTTCATCAGCTTGAAAAAGTCTTTTTCTGAAGCATCTGTGGATTTAGTTCTGAGATCAGTGTTCTTCATGATGTATGGTTTTCATGAACTGTTCTTGATCAAAAGCAATTATACGATGAACAGCTGTCAACTTCAAACCATGTCTTAAATAAAATTGTAGAAGTCTGTATTGACAGACATAATTTTTTTGTCTCGAAGATTAGGCACAAGTTTAGGCGGCTCTGTTTTTGCCATCTTTAGACTTTCTGCTGCTAATGGATAGTCATTATGCAGGTCATGGAGTTCCTGAGGATATTCTAAGTCAACTTCTAGAATGAAACCACGCTGTTGATCTGGCGTCAAACTGATCAACCACTTTAATGCTCTTTGAATATTTTTTGGATCTTTGGCTGTGAGCATTTTAAAGTTACGTAATGGAAGTGATTGCGCCATTGCCCATCCATACAGATTGTTTGCATCTAAATACATGAGATAGTTAGACCTTTTACTTGGATCATAGTCGTCCAGGTATTTGTTGTTTGCTTTACAGTAATGATGCGACGCCATACTAATTCCCCCACGCAATCCGTTTTCAATCATCTGAATCATTGGTAAATCAGACAATAAATCAATCTGTACTCCAGTAAACTTTAAGAAAGCGTCCCAGCTCATCCCGGGCGCAGAAATGTAATGCGTAGGATCCAGGCTGAAATTTTTCATGCAGGTTTCCTATATTTTCAAAGACGTCCACCAACAAACATACAGGGCCATAAATATGAATCAGATGTCCCATTTTTTTCCCCCACTCTAACTTCTCATGTTTTCTTGAGCATGCGGGTAATCAAAATCACTGTTTTCCCTTTCCTTTAAGACTAGAACAAAACGCAATTGGGGGAAAATGGAGCTTCGTAAAAATTTTCCCCAACTGTCATGTACTCGTAAGGGTAAAACCCCCTTTCTAACAAAGGGGGGTCAAAATTTCTTCCGTTTTTGGGGCAGGATTTTAAGGACATAGCCAGTATCAAAAGATCCATAAAGTGTTGCATAGAGTCATAAAAAGACATGTTTTTTAAGTGAAACACAGTCTTTTCTGAGAATATCACATAGTTTGTGAAAAGCGAAAAATTTAAAGTATATACCTACTCTACTGTGACTGTGAAATGCTGCCCTTTAAAAGGGCGCGGGTTACTGTTGCTTTTAAAAAGATAGAGTCGTAACCTCGCATTTGGGAAAAAAACTATAGGCAGTTTCATGTCTTTGGTTCAAATTTAGTTGAGATTGATTTACTGTGTGTGCCCTCAAACTTTCCGTAATGTATCATGGTTTTTCCCCCGCGGGCCCCCAAAGGCCCCGCGGATTGGCTGGGCTGAGGAAAGACCTAAACCACAATCCAACAATGTGGGCTGTTTTATACTGTTTTTGGGTTTTGGGGTTTCATCTTGATTTCAGAAAAATTTCAGATTATTAGAACAGGGCGTTGTACTTGCTGCGGGTTTTTAAGAAAGTTTCTGCAGCATCTGGCCTCAAAAATTTCGGGTTTTAAAGGGGACGCCACCCCGCCCTTACAAAATAAAAGCATGGAAAAAAATTGTGATTACCTTAAGATGTTTTTCAAAGTTTTTGGGTGGGGCCCTTCTAAGGAACAATGATGATTCAAAGTTGCGTAAAAAAACATAGGACTGTTTCAGTTTTTTCCAGTTTTTTAAAAAAAACCTTTACCCCTTTCTTCGGCGTTTTGTTCTGTATTACAGTCAACTGGGTGATAAAATGTTTTATATGTTCGTTTGCGCTTGAAGGGAGGGAATTCTTGTTAACATTTTTTACAAAATTTCTTTTTTATGATGATCCTTTGTTATGTGCCATAATCTACTCTTGTGCTATCAAGGTAATCGGTTGCACGATTTCGTCCGAGGCCCATGAAGGACCCACTAGGGTGGTGGAAATTTCATTTTTTTTTGTCTTTGCGTTGGGGTGAAAATCCGCCCCTTAAAGGGGTTTTGTGGTGCTTTTTGCACTTAAATGTCATTCAGCTCAGGTTAGGTTTATTTCTCTCTCTCCTCTCAAAATTTCCACGCCCGGCAATCCCCCTGAAAGTTCACGGGGGGCTGGCCCTTTTTTCCTTGAACTAGGTCTCTATCCCCCTCTTCTGTTTTTTTACCTCCCCACGTGCATTTTTTCCCTTTTAGGTTTGAGGATTCCACGTACGTAGCGTGGCATTTTTGGTGCCATCGCGAGCAGGTTTTCTCTTCATCGAGCGGAAAAAGTCTCGGGGAGCCCCGCCCGGTTTGGTTCTACCCACTCGTCAATACGGTCGTCCCTTCACCCTACAGTCAGCCTGTAGGGGGGGACATCACGAAAATTTTTTTTCGCATTGCTTCCCGGGCCTCTGGGACCGGGACAGGGGGTAGAGGGGTCCTTGACCCGCCACGGGGGTAAACCCACGGGTCTGGTAAGCATCGTTTCGTGGTTTGTTTGTTGTTGTTTTTTTTGTTACCGGCTAATTTTTCTTTTTTGCGCAATTTTTTTTGGTTTTAAAAATTATAAAAGAAATTTTTTTGAGACCATTTTCTCGGGTTTAATTCAATCTTTACCTGGCCCAGTCAAAATTATATAAAAAATTTCTTTATTTTTTTATGTTGGGGGGGTAGTCGGGGGGGATGGGGGAAAACCTGGGGTTTCAGATTTGGAAATTGTTGGTCTCGTCGCCGCCCCTGTCAAAATCCCCGGTCTCTTTTTCTTCGGCCCCCGTCTGTTGTGTGTGAAAGGGGGAACGAGTTTTATTTGGCGGCGTGCGTACGCATGATTAGTCGTTGGAAGCGTGGTTGGAAAATTTGTGTCGTTTTAAATTTGCTATAAAATGTGGTGATAATTGTGCCATTAAAATTTTTTAGAAAAAGTGATGACAGTTATAAAGAAGGGTTTGCTGTTTTAGTTCAGTTCCAAAAAGGAAAATTTGAACGTGGTGGGGGAAGATAACCATGTTTCTATTAATGGTTTAACCCGTGAAGTAAATTCTTCCTGCTTCGGTGAGGGACCTTTAGCGAACTTCCTGGGTTTTTTTGTTTACTGTGTTATGTTAGGTCTGTGTTGACTGTGTGTTAATTTAGTCGCAAAACCCCCCCTGCCCATCTGCGGGGGGCTTTTTAGGATTTGACAGTATACCAGACCGATGACTGCGGGGTTCCAGTCCCTTCCTTTTTCCTTCCAGTTTCTTCCGGTTCCCTTTTCCCGGGGGGACTCCCCCGAAGTTGCGCTTTGGGGCCGCGCAGGGTTTTGGGGCCAAGGGTTTGCTGGGGGATCCCGCCCCCCTGTCCGGGACCCAGCGACAGGCCTGTCCCAGGGACCGTTCTCCGCGGCCCCGGGCTTCCGCGGCCCGGTCGCTTTGGGGGTTCCTGTGTGCGGCGTTCGGGTGTGGGGGTGTCAGTGGTGGGCATGGGGACGTTTGTTCGGGGGGCCGCCCCGGTTTGGGGCATTGAGCGACTCGGTGCTCAAGTGGATTTGGAGAGGGGGGTGTGGGGGAACCCATAAGCACGAAGGAATGGGGGCTTAAAATGCTTATTTATGATTTAGTTATATGTGTGGTTGAAATGTTGTTTTGTGATAGGGTAGTCGTGGTGTTGAAATGCTTGATGGTGTATGCGTGTGTTTTGAAATGTGTTTGTGATGTGCATGTTGTTTTTTGTGACAGTGTGTTTTGGGTGGAAAAAAGGGGGTGTTGTTTGAATCTTTCTTGTTGGTCTCTTGGGGGCGTGTGAGTTCAGTCACCCCCTTTCATCCCATCAAACCGCCCTGTCAGGGCAGACCTCCAGGGGTCGGTCGTAAATTTTGTGGGGGCTCGTCGGGTTTAAAGGGGCTCTGATGTCCTCTGTTTCGGGGGAGCCCTGTCCAGTTCTTTGTTCTGTATCGTTTGTTAGTTTGTCATGTTTTTTTGGGGGGGGGTTTTGGGGCGGGGACGCTAGCGTGGGGAAAGTCTTGGTGGCCTGGGAACCGGGGGTGACTGGAGAGTCGAGTAGACCGGGGGGATCGACCCCGACCAGACCTCTCCTTCCGCCGGGTGCCTCCGCAGTGGGTCGAAAGATTTCCTTTCTTTTGCCACTCGGCATTCCTGTTTTTAGTTAACCAGTTTTTTTTTCCGGGGTGGTTATTGGTCAGGTGGGGTTCGGCGTTAGTGTCACTTTTTCCTTTTCCCCCGGATTCCGTCGCCATTTTTTTTTTTTTTTTTTGTCGGTGCCCCCACGACGTTCCCGTGCTGGGAGCGCGGGTTGCCAAGGGGGAGCAGCCGGAAAATTTTTTTTAAATTTTATTTTTGTCGGTGAGCCCCAGCATGTTGTCGTGCTGTGGGCGCGGGTGTTCCCGAGTGGGGCAGCCGGAAAATTGTACGTTGAATTTTTTTTTTTATTAGCTTTTTTCTCGTCAGTCACCAAGGGACATACATATCCGAGCGGTTTTGTTTCTTTCAAGTGGAATTGTTTTCCCCCTTATTTAAAAAATGTGGATATATTTGCATGGAACCCGGTGGGGGGTAGGCGACGCTTTTCGTCAAAGAGAAGGCTTCAGAATGTTTTCCCTACTTTATACCGGGACTTCGACTACGTGACTTCACTTATTCCAGTGCTGGCGTGTCCATTGAGTACTTTCATACTTCTTCGCTGGGGATCTTCCTGCTGAGACCCCATGGCACTTCCGCTGGGAAGCGTCAAGTATGGGCAACTGTGGGCTTTGTTGAGTCGCAGAACCCAAAAACCTCTCTTTCCATGCTTCCCCTGTAAGGAGCACCCCCCGGGGGCTTTCCCATGGGAAAGTCGAGACCCAAGGGGGGGTCAGAGGGGGTCTCCCCCGTTGGGGAGGGGTGAATCCTGCCCAGGACATGCCCCCGTCCTTATGTTTTTGGAGCGCGCGACCGAGGAGGGGCCCTCGTAGGGAAGAGATGTCGGGCGGGAAGCCCCCGTAGGGAAGAGCGCAGAGAGGGGTGATAGGCAGGAAGCTCCCCGTAGGGAAGAGCCCTGCGGCAGGAAGCCCTCCTTTTGGAAGAGCGCAGAGAGGGGGCCGTAGGCGGAAGCTGCGGGGGGGGGCTGCTCTGCGCAGAGGGAGCGCCAGCAGGAAGCCCCGGGGGAAGATTGGATCACGTAGGGGGAGGCTGCCAGACAGGGGCTCTTCGCAGGGGGAGATGGAACAATTCTTTTGCGGCCTCCCGCATCTGTAAACAGGGGGTTTGATCGACGGCATGATAGAGTTAGGGGCCAAATTTAAAGCCCCCAGAGTTCAGACTAGTGAGGACATTGAATTTCTTGGCTTTTTGCAAGGTTGCTGTTATACCAATTGTCTGGGAAAAAAAGGCATATCTTTTTTTGGATTACGGGTACTGCAAGGGAGTGGTGCTCACTCAAAATGAAGGGCGCGTCTTATGCAGACATGCGTTGGCTTGCGAAAGGTTTCCCCCTTTCCCCGAGACGTCGGGGGAAAAATTCAGGTCCTGAAAAAAAATAAGATGAGATTTTCCAGTTTGGAGATAGGCTGCGAAAAACGCTAGGTGGGGCGTCATTAGCTAAGCTGGAGCGGAGGATTTTTCTCATAAACGCTGAAAAACACTGTGCCCCCAGATTTGAGGCCCGTATAGGCGGGGACAGCACCTCAGGATTTCGGGGCTGCGATTCAGCCGCTGAGGTGTTTCTGAACCCGTGAGCGTATGGGCTCGCCAGTAGGGGACAGAGACCCCACAGGATTTAGTGGCAAAAGGGCGCCGACGACGGCAGGGGGGGTCGAGAAAGGAGGCATTTCTGGGGGACCTCAGCCCCCCGACTGTTTTTTTCTTTGTGGCGCCCCGGAATAGGAAAGATTCCCCCTAAAGCCGCGGATCATGGGGCATTTCCTTTCCAGGGCTCGGGCCGGCAAAACGTGGGGTCCATCCCAGTTTCGGGTGATTAGGTGCCCAGTTTTTCTTTCTTTTGTTGGTTTTTTCCCTTGGTCGCCCCTCAGGGTTGGGGAGCATTAACGCTCTTTGCGATGGGGATTTGGTTTTTCTCCGAGGCCGGCGGGGCGCCCATTTATGTGTGTGGGGTTTGGAGGCGGGTTTTACCTCCACCCGTCCTTCGTATCATTCTATCCCCCCCCTCCCTTGGCGAAGTATGGGCTATCCGGGGGAGCGCCCTTGTTTCCCTTCTCTAGGGAATCCCCCTTTCGCAGAGGGACGCAGTCAGTCTGGTTACGGATCTGCCCGTAAGGCGTGTGTGGGGGGTTCCACCGCCCCAAAAGCCAAAAAGCAGGGCGGGAATTGCGTCCGTTCTACACCCGTCTCTGACGAGGTTTGGTGGGTGATCTGCTCCCATGGTTCGTCTCCGGGCCAGGGATTTGGTGTCCAACGCCTGCGAAATGGGGGTGTCCCCCGTCCCGAAAACCCCAAGGTGAGTTTACTCCACAAGGGAATCCTCTTTTGGGTCTTCACTCAGGCGGATAGGGGAGCCAAGCAGTAGTGTTCCCCCAAAAATTGAAAGAATTGTTCTCCGGAAGGCCCAAAGATTCACCCATGGGAGGTCATATGGGGTCAAAACGGACTCTCGAGCGAGTTAGACAGGTTTCTGGCCCGGGGAAAGAATTCTCAGGTTTTGGGAGTCTGCCGCAGTTGCGATATCTGTCAAAGGACAAACGCCAAGGGGCGTTTTGGGGAGTGTTCCCCCGGATCAGTCCCCGGTTGGGGAGCCATTCGGGAAGGTTGGGGGTTTTTCCGGTGGGACCCATTTTAAACCACCCCTCCGATCGCGGTCACCCCCTACATTTTGGTAGTGGTGGATTATGCGACTCGATTCCAGAGGTTCCCGCTTGGGGCATCGATCCCCCCACTGTTGCTGAAGCTCTTGGCAGATTTGGACGGCATTGGGGTGCCCCCGAATTTTTCAGCCCCGGGAAAACCCCTTTCTGTCCCCAAACCATGCAGGAAGGAACGCTTTGCTCAATGTTCCAAGAGACAACACACCCCATCATGCGCAGGCCAATGGCCTTGTCGAGCGCTTTAAAGGGACATTGAAGCAGATGTTGCGTCGCTGTGGCAGAGCAACCCCGTGAGTGGGATCGTTTCTCCCGCCGTGCTGTTGCCAAAAGGGAGGTTCCACAGGAAGCATGCGCTTTTCCCGTTCGAACTCCTGTATGGGAGAACGACGAGGGACCCCCCAAAGTCTGAAGCAGAAAATGGGTCACGCGTATGGAACCGCGTAAGGGGAGGTTTTGATATGTGGTCGATCGCCAACCCCATCGTGACACTTGCCACTTCCAGCAACATTGCGTCGGCGAAAAACCAAGTACAAAGGGTTTTTACGACCGGCGGTGGGGTGGGGGGGGGGGGGGGGGGGGGTTTTTTGAAAAAAAGGGTTTCGTTGGGGGGGGGTGTTGTTGGGGGCGGGGGGGGGGGATAAGGTTGGTGGAGGGGGGGGGGGGGGGGTTGAAGGAAGGGACAAAAGTCAAGGTTCACCCTGGGGATCGTTTGGGCCCGCCCGGGGGTGGCTGGCATAGTTCCTTCCCCGGGGAGAAGCGTGAGGATGTTTTTTTGGGCCCCAAACCCTCCAGCTAGCGACAATTTCGGGAGGTTGTCCGGAGTTCAGGAGGCTCAAATCCCCCTGCCTCCTTGCGAGGAACGGAATTTTCCCCTCCCCATTAGGGTAAAAAGCCCCTTGCCTCACTCCCAGGCGTTTTCATCCCGGGGTAAGGCCTGTTAAGGTTTGGGGTATTGGAACGGGGTTCTCCGTCTCATCCCCCCCCTTTGGTAAAGAAGAGGGTTGAAAAGGTTTGCGGTTTCGTCGGTTTTATGGTTTTCGGGTTTGGTGGAACCAGGGTTTTCGCAAAAATTTTGTCGTTTTCGGGCTGTTTTTTCCCCGGTTCGATTTCCCCAAAAGGGGCGGAGATCCCATGCGGAAAAGAGAGGATAAAACCCAAAAAGGATTCACGACGCCGAGGGCAGTTCAGTGAACGTGATGCCCTTTTGGCCTCAAAACTGGGAGCAATTTTTAGTCGCTCAGCGACAATTCTCCTCCCTCCAATACGCCGCTGAACAAATTTTATGAGCCCGCTACCGCTCGTAGATTGGAGCTCCCGTCTCGTATTTGCGCTTTTGTCTTGTCTGCGCGAAGTTTTAGATGGCGGCCCGCCTTCGTCAGCTTGGTCAGGACAGATTCCTTTCTGGGGCTCATCTGCAGCGAGGTTTGATTGCTCCTGAGGAAGACAAGGGGGCCAAAATTTGCGGGGCCAAACCCCCTTGTACCAAAAGGGAATTGCGGTCATTCCCTTTACTTGCGGGATACTACCGCAAGTTTCGTCCTGGGTTTTCGAGGTTGCCCGCCCCTCACGATTGAGGGAAAGGGAAGAAACCAGAAAAGTTTGGTTTGGGAAGCGTTCCAAAGGGTTTGCGCCCTTTAAGATGTCCCTGATATCGCCCGTCCCGGTCTCCCAGACCCCAGTTTCCTTTTTTCCCGGAACTGATGCTTCTGCAGTGGGGATTGGGGCTGTGCTTTACAAGAAAAGGGGAAAGGGGCTCCAAAACCCCTTTTATGCGAGCAAAAAACTATGTCCCCAGAATAGATACCACCGATTGAACAAGAGTGTCAGCAGTCGTGTGGGGCATCAGGAAGTTTTCCCTACTTGTACGGCCGTGAGTTTGTACTGGGGAGCTTCCCTTCATCCTCTCCTTTTTGGGCCGGATCCCGGCCCTCAGTCGTCGACTTGGGGGTTTGGGCAGTGGAACTGCAGGTCTGCATTCACTTTTCGCCATATCAAGGGGTTTCCCGCAAAACGGATGTGCTATCTCACCGGCTCCGAAGTCCCCCATTGGAGAAATCAGTAGAGGGGCATTTTCCCCCCAACCCGGGTTATTCCCCTTTTGTCTTTGTATCAGGTGTGTGCAGTTTTCACTCATATGTTAACGGTAGTGAATCACCCGGTTCGGATTTTCTTTTATTGTTGGGGGGTTTGCTTTGTTGTTTGATAAATTTTAATTATGTATCTCCCTGGTAATTCTATGTGAAACGGTTGTATTGGATTTACGTATCTGCGATCACAGAGTGTTGGGTTTGGTCCCTTGTTGTGATTTTTTCACAGCGTCAAAGGTTTAAAGGAGCACTGTATCTCAGGAAAAAAAAAATGCTTTAAAAGGGGGGGTTTTTCACGGTTCGACGAGGAAAACGATGACCCATCTAGGGGGGTGGAATTATTTTTATTTTTGTCGTTGCTGTTGCGTGTATCCGTCCCTTAAGGGGGGGCTTTGGGGGGTTGGGGGCCCTTAAAGTCGTTCATCAGGTTGGTTTACTTTCTCTCTCTCCTCTCTAATTCCACGCCCCTCATTTTTTCCCTGCAAGTTCACGGGTGGCTGGTACCTTTCGCTTGAACTGGGTGTCTCTACGGCCTCTCGTTTTGTCTTTTTACCTCCGCCGTGCTTATTTCCCCTTAGGCTTGAGGTATTTCACTGTGACTGCGGGATGTTGGCTGCCATCGTGAGGAGGTTTTTCTTCCTCGAGCGGGAAAAGTCTCGGGGGGCGCCTGCTCCCGGTTTTTTGGGTTCTAACCATTGTCGAAGGTACGGTCGGACCTTTATTCCTACGTCGGCTGTGGGGGGGGGACATCAAACTCTTTCCCCATCTGCTCTGTGTCCTCCGACCGGGGCAGAGGGTGAGAGTCGCTTTACCCCCACTGGGGTCAACCCGGGTAGTGGGAAGCATCGTTTTTGTGGGTTTTTTTGTTGTTTTTTTGTTAGCGGTAATTTTTCTTTTTGTGCAATTTCTTTGGTTTTCAAAATTATAAAAGAAATATTGTTTGAGACCACTTTTTTCTGGTTATTCAATCTTTAAAACCCGGCCAGTCAAAATTTTATCCAAAAATTTTTTATTCTTTTATGCATCTGGGATGCGGTAGTCGGTGGGGATGGGGGAACCCGGTGATTCGAGTTTTGGAACTGTGGTCTGTGTCCGCCCCTGTCACAAACGCCCCGGTCTCTTATTCTTCGGCCCGTTGTTTGGTGTGCAAGGGGGAAAGGTTTTATGTTGGCGAGCGTGGTAGCGATTAGTGTTTGGGCGTGGGTTGGAGAATTGGTCGTTTTGAAATGTGCAAAAAAGTGGGGTTTAAGTGCCATTGAATTTTATTTTCAAATGTGTGACGTTTTAAAAACAAGTTTCTGTAATTTCAGTTCCTAAGAAAGGAAATGTTTAAAGTGAGGAGGGAAGGATGAAGATGTTTTCTATCATGTTTTTAACCTGGGAAAGTAAATTCTTACCTGTTCGTGTGGGGAAAAACCTTTAGCGAAGTTCCCCGTTGGTTTTTTTTTCTGTGTTAGTTTTAGGTCTGTGTTTTAGCTGAGCTGTTAGTTTTGCGCAAACCTCCCCGCCCGTCATGCGAGGGGCTGTTAGGATTGCATATATGCCAGACCGCTGAAGGGGGGTTCCGTACCCTTCTTTTTTTCCTTCCTTTCTTTCCGGGGCCTCTTTCCCGGGGGACTCACCCGAAGCTTGCGCTTTGGGGCCGCGCACTGTTGAGGAGCCCCGGGCTTTGTGGGGGGTCCGCCCCCGTGGGACCCCTTTGCGACAGCGCCTGTCCCCCGGGACGCGTTCTCCCCGGTCCCGAGTTCCCGCGGCCCTTTCGCAGTGGGTTCGCTGTGTGTCGGCAGTTGGGGGTTGTGTGGTCAGTGGTGTCCCATTGGAGCGTTTTGTTCAGGGGCCCACCCCGGGTTTGGGGGGACTTGATGCGACTCGGTCTCACGGGGGACTTTTGGGAGGCAGGGGTGTGGGGGGAAACCCCATGAACACGGAAGGGAATGGGGTTAATTTTCTTATTTTTTGTTATGTTATATTGGTGAGTTAAATGTTTTTTGTGACTATGGGTATGTCGTGTGTGTTGAAATGCTTTTTGCGTTATTCGTGTGTGTTGAAATGCTTTTGTGATTTTGCATGTTGCTTTTTTGTGATAGTGGTGTTTTTGTGAATAAATGGGTGTTGTATCGAAAACTTTTCTTGTTGGTCCTTCGGGGCGGTGAGTTCGTCACTCCCCTTCCCCCCCACCTAGACCCATCCGTCAGGGCGACCCCCAGGGGGGGGTCGTGACAGCGGTACCCGCTGGGTTTAAAAAAATCAGGTAAGTAAAAATGATTTTTTGTCTGGTTCACCTTTGTTGGGCTGTCTTTAACACCTGATAGGCAAAAAAGGGGGGTTTTCCCCATCCCATGTGTAGATATTAAAGTTATTGGTTTTTTTTTGTTTTTCAAACTACAATTTTGTCCACGTAACAGGAAAGTATTCCACTAAAGTTTAAGATCATTGATGAAAGGGTTTATTGTAGATACTCTTCTGCGTTTTACGGGCGTAATGCAGCCTTTCAAGAACACACCCCAAAAACATTGTTGTTGAATTCTTTTTGTTTAGAACTGCTCTTTTTTGCTTTCCAAGCTGGGGGGGCGGAAGTAAAACCTTGCCAACAATCGGCGCATACTTAGCCTGTTTTAATCTGATCTCTAGGACTTCGCCCTCTGACCAACCAGAGCCTCTCATTTTGGCTTCTTCAGCGGCCTTATCAAACTGTGTAAGCAGTTGGTCTGCCCAACCAGGTGTTAAGTCATTATGAGAAAGAATAGTCTGTTGTTTAGTTGAGACCCAGACTTCTAGATTTTCTTCATTTATTGTTATATAGTCGATTAAAACAGCTAACATTACTTTAACTGGCGGGTCTATTGTTAGTTACCTGGAACTTGAGAAATAGCATGAACAACACTTGCCTGTATGCTTGCTGAATCAATGACTTCTAGATTAATATCATTTAAAGCTTTTGACAAACGCTCTCCCTTAAGCATTCCTTCAAACAATTCGTCTGAACCTTCATATATCTTATCCATGATGTGTTTCTTTTCTAACTCTATTTATTTAAATTTAAAAAAAAATACAACGACATCGACTCCAAAGTCGTCTCCAAAGTCGTCTTAATCAGAATCAATATCAACGGTCTTTTTGTGCTTGGACTCATAAACAAAAGTATAAACGCCCTTTAATGTTGTTAATGTGAGCTGTTTAAAACAGAGTTTAATGTCTCGTTTACTTTTTTTAAACATTCCTTTTTTATCTGCTCGGTGTCTGGCTGTTGAGAAAAACTTGCCCTTGCCTTTTTTTGAAGATCAAACTTTTGTCTTTTATAGTCATCAAAATCAGTCTGTAAACGACTAAATTCTTCATCCGTGATGTTTGAGTCAGCTAGTGCTTTATTTATTGTCAGTTTGAAGGAACTAAGTTTAGCTGTTATTAGTTGAACTATAGCTGTGTGCTTTTGGAGTTTAGTTTTTATTTTTTTGCTGGCAGTACTTACAACTAATGAGCACAGGCCAAGAGCTAAAGACAAACCGCCTAGAGGTAAAGCTGCGGGTGCACCTACGCCTGTTGCTAAGAGGCCTACATTTGTTCCTGCTGATAGAGCACTTATAGTTGATGTTCCAGTATTAACATATGTAACAGCATTAAAGGCAGCAGAATACCTTCGTTTGGCTTTGCTGTATTTTGAAAGGTCTTGCTCTAGTACTTGCTGCATTTGTGTAATGTTTGTTAATCTAAAGGTTTTTATGTCAGGGGTTTCTACTATCCCTTCTTTTAGCGACTCTGGCGCTGTAGGTACTTTTGGATAATGCTGAACAGACATGCTTTTTTAAAAAATAAAAAAATAATTTAGTATTGTATATCTTTTAATCTGTTATCTTGAATATTCAGCTGCGCATCATATATTAAAAACAAATGTACATTAAGTGGTTTATAGCCATCTTTTTCTTTATCAATTTGAATGTTTATTACGTCTTTAACCGTTCTCCCACTTCCATGCAACTGATTATCCTCTGTTGACCTTAGGTCAATCCATAAACCGTATTTCGTTGTTAAATAATCATCAAGCCTAACACTGTGAAGGTGTAGATCTTTAGACACAAGGTATACTGTTGGACTTCTACACCTCCCACCCCCAAACAATTTTCTTATTTCGTCAAAATGCTGATAAGGTCTAAGCCCGCTAGCGTAGATTTGGTTAGGACTACCCTCAAT
>JAFLJL010014496.1:12162-17162 GCA_018398815.1 Conus ventricosus | reverse complement strand
TTTACTACATAACATTTTTTTTTTCGAATAGCAAATTGACGATCTACTTCAATTGGTAATTTATGATTAGAACATCTAAATTTGATAAAAGGGTAAATATAAACATCTGGTAAGCTACAAAGATATTTCTCCTCCTTAAAATCAGATTTATTAAATTGTGTTAGCAAAAGTGAGAACATTCTACATGACTAAAGATTTTCAATTAACGTTTACAATGTTTTAGCACAACGATACTTTGGCAAAGTACATGAAAAAGAAGCATTAAAGATACAAACTATTAAATGATTCGACATCTATTATAAGTACCGTTACACATAAATCATGTTGTCATTGCACTTTAAGGAATCATATTTACATTTAGCTAATATCTAAAGATTGATGCTACCAAAACACAGTTAAACCAGATTGTACAACCTATGTTTTTATGCACGTTAACCGAGGGAGACACGGTTACTGCGCTATATTGTTGAAAATGTAACATGAAAGAATAGAACCAAACGTACATTTTTTCAACCGAATTGATCCAAACTAGCTTAAAATCGAATCATTCGGACATAGACAGTAACTTATAAAGGGTAAGACGTCCACTTTTCACCAAATCATGTTTGTCATTGCACTTCTTATTGCCAAATACCAATTTTAGTATCCACTTTTAGCTGAATTTTATCAATAATATTTAAATTTCCGTATCCCCATATTTCAAACAGAAGAAAAAGAAACACCCGAAGGTGCTGGGGAGGACCCAGAGAAGCACTGTCTTCACCTGCCCTTAGAGCAGTCCTGTACCACCCCTGGAGGCCTGCGCTGTGTTGACGATGGGTACAGGCACGCGCAGGACACTCCATTAAGATATCAAGGACATAACTGCTCCTGAACAGAGGTAAATTAGACTACAGGATGCAGCTCATAACAGCCTCAAAGTAGCATCCCCCATGGGTGTACCAGCCCGTATTTCATGACTGCAGAGCCCACCGGCGAAAAACACCACCCCCAGCTGCCGAGCACACCCCACAGACCCAACCACCCCTCCCCACGGACAGATGAAGACAGTGCCACTCCAGACACAGCCAAGCTTTCCCATACGTCTTATGTGCCCTCAAGAGAGAATCCAAAGTTGTAGTCTTTCCACTGTAACAGGCTTTCCCATGTCAGTGGGTCTTTCCTCACCGCATGGACCTTTCTCCAGGGTAGCCTAGTTAAGGCAAAGAAGAAAAAAAAACCCGAAGGTGCTGGGGAGGACCCAGAGAAACACTGTCTTCACCTGCCCTTAGAGCATCCTGTACCACCCCTGGAGGCTGCGCTGTTTGACGATGTACAGGCACGCGCAGGACACTCCATAAGATATCAAGGGACATAACTGCTCCTGAACAGAGGTAAATTAGACTACAGGATGCAGCTCATAACAGCCTCAAAGTAGCATCCCCCATGGGTGTACCAGCCCGTATTTCATGACTGCAGAGCCCACCGGCGAAAACACCACCCCCAGCTGCCGAGCACACCCCACAGACCCAACCACCCCTCCCCACGGACAGATGAAGACAGTGCCACTCCAGACACAGCCAAGCTTTCGCCATACGGTCTTATGTGCCCTCAAGAGAGAATCCAAAGTTGTAGTCTTTCCCACTGTCAACAGGACTTTCCCTGTGGTCAGTGGGTCTTTCCTCACCGCCACTGGACCTTTCTCCAGGGTCAGCCTAGTTAAGGCAAAGAAGAAAAAGAAACACCCGAAGGTGCTGGGGAGGACCCAGAGAAGCACTGTCTTCACCTGCCCTTAGAGCAGTCCTGTACCACCCCTGGAGGCATATTTCACAACCATATAATAATAACCATAATAACCATATAATAATACTGGAACAATCATTTTATTAAATAAATCTAAAATAAAATAAATAGGTAAATCCTTTGTTCTTACCTTTTGTATCAATTTAAACCTGGCTAACGACGCTTTATCAAAAGTGTTTTTCTTACATTTAGCAAAAGACACATACACATACAAATCTGTTATATGTATATGTTATGTAAATCGATCGGTTTCTTTAGGTTTACACACACACACACACACACACACACGCACGCACGCACGCACGCACGCACGCACGCACGCACGCACGCACGCACGCACGCACGCACGCACGCACGCACGCACGCACGTACACACACACACACACACAAGTGCAAAGGTTTTATCCACGTTTGTTTATTTTCTTTTCCTCAACAAGTTGAATAGCATTCATACAGCCACATTATCAGGGTAAACGTCAACATGATTCCACTTTCTTGGCCCTAAAAGCTCGCATTCCCACTGCCTCTCTCTTGTTCTTTGCTTTGGTCATACGTGCTCTTTCTCTCTTTCCTTCTCTGTCTGTCCGACCGACTGTCTGTCTGTATTCTCTGTCTGTATTTGTCTGTCTCTCTTACTCTCTCTCTCTGGAACATCGAGTCATCTCAAAACATAGTCACGTATCCAATCTGATGTGTGCACCCATACACGCTGACTCTAATAAGGACACTAATTAGTAGACGTTCATACACCAGTTCGTTGCATAGACTCGGACAAAAGCGTACCCAACACACATGCTACCTGTTCGATATGCACACCAGGAGGAACTCCACCATGCGTGCAATCTGGGAAATGGACAACAGCATAGTGAAACATAACACACCAAATTTCACTTTTAAATTCTTAGAAATGGACCATCACCAAATCCCGTTCATTGAATAGACACTTGTGTCACTGCTCTCACATATCTCGTAAGTAATTCTCTCTGTCTGTCTGTCTGTCTGTCTCTGTCTTTGTCTCTCTCTGTCTCTGTCTCTGTCTCTCTCTCTCTCTCTCTCTCTCTCTCTCTCTCTCTCTCTCTCTCTCTCTCTCTCTCTCTCTAATTCCGTGAAGAATCTTCTTCTGCGTATGCAGGCTGATACTTCTGCGGACACTCCCTGTGTAGACAGGCAGGTATTAATCCCATCTGCTCAACAAAGGGAGTGGAGTTTTGTGTGTATGACCGTTTTTTTTTACCCCGCCATTAAGGCAGCCATACTCCATCTTCGGGAAGGTGCATGCTATGTGTAGCGTGTCATCCATACCAACGGCCAAACTGGCCTTCTCTTCCAAAAGCTGGTGATGGGATTTTACGTGTGTGCAAGATGCTATGCGTGCGTTCACACACGGAACCTCGGTTTATAGTCTCATTCGAAGGACTGTATGGGAAATGGAGTCAGAACCAATGTTAACTCCGAGGGAAAAATCCCCCTGTACCGAAACGGCCCGGCGGAGATTCGAACCCGCAACCCTTGGATTACGAGTCCGGCGCTCTACCAACGGAACTATTCCAGCCCCCCCCCGTGAAAAATCGTTGGAGTGCTGTACTGACGACTGAAGAACTGTTCCTCAGGTTCCTCCAGCTTTGTGGGTAGATTTTCTCAGCCTGGTTCTCTGCCAAAGGATTCTCTGTCCATTCTGGACTGACAAGACTGTAGAACGGGCAAAGTTCAACACTACAAATGCTACAAAGGTAGCATCACACATTCGGTTCAGTTTGTCCAAACACACATGGACTGAAACACCACAACATCATTATCATGTGTGTAATCTATACATGAGACAACGTACTAAGACAACTACAGGCTGGGACATGGATCCTTTGAGAAACATCATCGCATCTACAGCTTGCAATATGATGAACGCCACCGATTATTCCCTCACATCTACGATATGACGAACACCAGAAAATGTGCTACCACATCTACTACCTGTAATTGATGAACACCACCCAATATTCCCTCACATCTACACTTTGAGATATGATGAACACCACCCAATATTCCCTCACATCTACACTTTGAGATATGATGAACACCACCCAATATTCCCTCACATCTACACTTTGAGATATGATGAACACCACCCAATATTCCCTCACATCTACACTTTGAGATATGATGAACACCACCCAATATTCCCTCACATCTACAGTTTGTGATATAATGAACACCACCCAATATTCCCTCACATCTACAGTTTGTGATATGATGAACACCACCCAATATTCCCTCACATCTACAGTTTGTGATATGATGAACACCACCCAATATTCCCTCACATCTACAGTTTGTGATATGATGAACACCACCCAATATTCCCTCACATCTACAGTTTGTGATATGATGAACACCACCCAATATTCCCTCACATCTACACTTTGCAATATGATGAACACCAGAAAATGTGCTACCACATCTACAATCTGTGATATGATGAACACCAGAAAATGTGCTACCACATCTACAATCTGCTATAATGATGAACACCACGAAATGTATTACCTCATCTACAATTGGTGATATGATGAACACCATGAAATGTACTCCAGATCTTCAATCTTCGAGATGATGAACACCACAAAATGGACTACCAAATCTCTAATCTGTAATATAAGGAATGCCAGGAAATATACTGTCCCATCAGCAATGTGTGATATGTGGAAAGCGACGAAATGGAATGTGATAATAAGAAGAATGATGATTATTGATTGCGCTTAATATCACATCATAAGCCCTAAGCGCTTACAAATACAGAAAAGGTTAAAGTAAACATAAATGAAACCAATAAGAAGATGAAATGAGTACCATATACCTACAAACAAGGGTGCATATTGACACCCACTCACATCCACCCCCCACCCCCACCCCCCCACCCCCCACACACACACACACACACGTCGCAGAATCAATTTGGTGGGCAAGGGAAAGGGGAGAAAGATATGCTATTGATAGTTGAAGTGGGTTGTTTTAAAAAAGATGCCTTGAAGGAAGACAGAGAGTTTGAACTATGCAAGGATATTGGGAGTTTGTTCCAAGAAACCGGACCCTGAAAAGAAAAAGAACGACCGCCATAGGTTTTGTCGAATCGATTTAGGGTTTTAGGTCCCGGGGAATCGAGGGGTTAGAGAGGTTGTCGTAGCAAAAGAGTGCTAGAACGACAGAGTAAGAGAATGAAGAGT
>JAFLJL010014496.1:0-11162 GCA_018398815.1 Conus ventricosus | reverse complement strand
AAAAAAAAAATACTTTTGAAAACAAAGCAATTGTTCCGATTAGTAGAGACATCATTTGACAAAACTTGCAGATTTGGGGAAAGAATCTTATTGGCAAATACGTGTTGCGCAAAGTAACGTATGATGGACATTCCATGATAAAATGAAATTCATCACCTATTGCAGACATGTACTTTTAACTAATAACATTTTTTTTTTCGAATAGCAAATTGACGATCTACTTCAATTGGTAATTTATGATTAGAACTCTAAATTTGATAAAAGGGTAAAATATAAACATCTGGTAAGCTACAAAGATATATTTCTCCTCCTTAAAATCAGATTTATTAAATTTGTAGAAAAAACATTTACAGCTAGTTTTAATGTCATGTTGCCACGTTTGACGAAAAGAGCATTGCAAATTTATTTTTGACATTCCTACATATGTATTGACGTCTGTAAAAGATTGATTGCTCCAAACACAGTTAAAACCAGATTGTACAAGTATGTTTTTAAATGCACGTTAACCAGGGAGACACGGTTACTGCGCTATTGTGAAAATGTAACATGAAAGAATAGAACCAAACGACTTTTTTTTCAACAGAAGATTGATCCAAACTAGCTTAAATCAAATCATTCGGACATAGACAGTATTTATAAAGGGTAACGTCCTGTTTCACCATAAATCATGTTTGTCATTGCACTTCTTTTTAGCGAAATACATATTTTAAACTTTTAGCTGAAAATTTATCAATAATATTTAAATTTCCGTATCCCATATTTCACAACCAAGAAAAAGAAACACCCGAAGGTGCTGGGGAGGACCCAGAGAAGCACTGTCTTCACCTGCCCTTAGAGCAGTCCTGTACCCCCCTGGAGGCCTGCGCTGTGTTGACGATGGGTACAGGCACGCGCAGGACACTCCATTAAGATATCAAGGAACATAACTGCTCCTGAACAGAGGTAAATTGACTACAGGATGCAGCTCATAAAAGCCTCAAAGTAGCATCCCCCATGGGTGTACCAGCCGTATTTCATGACTGCAGAGCCCACCGGAAAACCACCCCCCAGCTGCCGAGCACACCCCACAGACCCCAAACCCCCCCTCCCCACGGACAGATGAAGACAGTGCCACTCCAGACACAGCCAAGCTTTCGCCTACGGGGCTTATGTGCCCTCAAGAGAGAATCCAAAGTTGTAGTCTTTCCCACTGTCAACAGGACTTTCCCCGTGGGCAGTGGGTCTTTCCTCACCGCCACTGGACCTTTCTCCAGGGTCAGCCTAGTTAAGGCAAAGAAGAAAAAGAAAAAACCCGAAGGTGGCTGGGGAGGACCAGAGAAACACTGTCTTCACCTGCCCTTAGAGCAGTCCTGTACCACCCTGGAGGCCTGCGCTGTGTTGACGATGGGTACAGGGGACGCGCAGGACACTCCATTAAGATATCAAGGGACATAACTGCTCCGAACAGAGGTAAATTAGACTACAGGATGCAGCTCATAACAGCCCCAAAGTAGCATCCCCCATGGTGACCAGCCCGTATTATTCATTAACTGCAGAGCCCACCTGGCGAAAAAACAACCCCCCCCCAGCTGCCGAGCACACCCACAGACCCAACCACCCCTGCCCCACGGACAGATGAAGAACAGTGCCACTTCCAGACACAGCCCAAGCTTTCCGCCATACGGTCTTATGTGCCCTCAAGAGAGAATCCAATGTGGGGGGGGAGCGTTCCCACTGTCAACAGGACTTTCCCTGTGGTCCAGTGGTCTTTCCTCCCGCCACTGGACCTATCTCCAGGTCACCTAGTTAAGGCAAAGAAGAAAAAGAAACACCCGAAGGTGCTGGGGAGGACCCAGAGAAGCACGTCTCACCTCCTTAGAAGCAGTCCTGTACCACCCCTGGAGGCATATTTCCACAACATATCATAATAACCATAATACCATATAATCATACTGGAACAATCATTTTAATTAAATAAATCTAAACTAAAATAAATAGGGTAAAATCCATTGTTATTCTTACCCTTTGTATCATTTAAACCAGGCTAACGACGCTTAATCAAAAAGTGTTTTCTTACATTTTAGCAAAGACCACATACACATACAAATCTGTTATATTTATATTTATGTAAATCGATCGGTTTACTTTAGTTTACACACAACACACACGACACACACACGCACGCACGCAACGCACGCACTCACGCACGCCACGCACGCACGCACCCACTTCACGCAAACGCACGCACGCACGCACGCACGCACGTACACACACACAACACACACAAGTGCAAAGGTTATCAATCCCACGTTTGTTTATTTTCTTTTCCTCAACAAGTTGAATAGCATTCATACACCACATGATTCAGGGAAACGTCAACATGATTCTCCACTTTCTTGGCCCTAAAGCTCGCGATCTTCCCCACTGCCTCCTCTTGTTCTTTGCATTGGACATACGTGCTCTTTCTCTCTTTCCCTCTCTGTCTGTCTCGACCGACTGTCTGGGCTGTATTCTCTTCTGTATTTGTCTGTCTCTCCCACTCCACATCTCCTCTGGAAACATCGAGTCATCTCATAACATAGTCACGGATCCATCATGTGTGCACCCATACACCGCTGACATCTAATAAGACACTAATTATAAGAAACGTTCATACACCAGTTCGTAGCATAGAGACTTCGGACAAAAAGCGTACCAACACACCATGCTACCTGTTCTATATGCACAACCAGGAGGAACTCCACCATGCTTGCAATCTGGGAAATAGGACAACAGCAAGTGAAACATAACACACCAAAATTTCACTTTTTAAAATCTTATAAATTGACCATCACCTTAAGATGGCCCGTTCATTGAATACCACTTGTTGTCCCCACTGGGGTCTCACATAACTCGTAAGTAATTCTCTCTGTCTGTCTGTCTGTCGTCTCTGTCTTTGTCCACCTCCTCGTCTCTGTCTCTGTCTCCTCTCTCTCTCCTCTCCTCTCACCTCGTCTTCTCTCTCTCTCTCCTCTCTCGTCCTCTCTCTCTCTCTCTCTCTCTCAATTTCCGTGAAGAATCTTCTTCTGCGAAGCAGGAGATACTTCTGAGGACACTCCCTGTGTAGACAGCAGGTAATTTTTTTTTTTAATCCCATCTGCTCAACAGAAGGGAGTGGATTTTGTGTGTATGACCGTTTTTTTTTATCCCGCCATTAAGGCAAGCCATTACTCCAATCTTCGGGGAAGGTGCATGGCTATGTTAGCCGTGGTCCATCCATACCAACGGCCAAACTGGCCTTCTCTTCCAAAGCTGGTGATGGTATTTTTTACGTGTGTCAAGATGCTATGCGTGCTCACGACACGGAACCTCGGTTTATAGTCTCATCGAAGGACTTTAGGAAAATGGAGTTCCCAGAACAATGTTTACTCCGAGGGAAAAATCCCCACTGTACCGAAACGGCCCGGCGGAGATTCGAACCCGCAAAACCCTTGATTACGAAGTCCGGCGCCTAACCAACGGAACTATTCCAGCCCCCCCCGTGAAAAATCGTTAGAGTGCGTACTGACGACTGAAGAACTGTTCCTCAGTTCCTCCAGCTTTGTGGGTAGTTTGTCCTCAGCCTGTTTCACTTGCAAAGGATTCTCAGTCCATTCCCTGCCTGACAAGACTGTAGAACGGGTCAATAGTTCAACACTACAATGCTACAAAGGTAGCATCACACATTCGTTCAGTTTGTCCATACACACATGGACTGAAACACCACAACATCATTATCATGTTGAATCTATACATGAGACAACGAACTAAGACAATCTACAGGCAGGGACATGATCCTTTGAGAAACATCATCGCATCTACACTGCAATATGATGAACGGCCACCGATTATTCCCTCACATCTACGATATGACGAACACCAGAAAATTGCTACCACTCTATCTAACCCTGTAATTGAGACACACACCCAATATTCCCTCACATCTACACTTTGAGATATGATGAACACCCACCCAATATTCCCTCACATCTACATCATTGATATAATGGATGAACGCCCACCCAATATTCCCTCACATCTACACTAGAGATAGATACCACCACCCAATATTCCTCACAATCACACTTGAGATATGATGAAACCCACCCAATATTCCCTCACATCTACAGTTTGTGATATAATGAACACCACCCAATATTCCCCCACACTACAGTTTGTGATATGATGAAACCACCAACAATTCCCTCACTCTACATTGTGATATATGAACAACCACCCAATATCCCTCACATCTAACAGTGTGTGATATGATGAACACCCACCCAATATTCCCTCACATCTACAGTTTGGTGATATGATGAACACCACCCAAAATTCCCTCACACTACACTTTGCAAAATGAAGAACACCAGAAAAATGAGCGACCCACATCAGACAATCTGTGATATAAATGAACACCAGAACATGTTGCTACCACAACTACAATCTGCTATAATGATGAACACCACGAAATGTATTACCTCATCTTCAATTGGTGATAGATGAACACCATGAAATGTACTCCAGAACTGCAATCTTCTGAGATATGAACACACAAAATGGACTACCAAATCTCTAAGTCAGTATTATAAGGAATGCCCAGGAAATATACTGTACCTCAGCCAATGTCTGATATGTGGGAAAGCGACGAAAGGAGATGTGATAATAAGAAGAATGATGATTATTGATTGCGCTTAGATCACATCATAAGCCCTAAGGCGCTTACAACAAATACAGAAAAGGTTAAAGTAAAACATAAAAGAAACCAAGAAGAAGATGAAATGAGTACCAATATACCTACAAACAAGGGTGCATATAGACACCCACTCCACATCCACCCCCCACCCCCACCCCCCCACCCCCCCACACACACACACACACACGTCGCAGAATCAATTTGGTGGGCAAGGTAAGGGGAGAAAGATATGCTATTGATAGTTGAAGTGGTTAGTTTTAAAAAAATTCCTTGAAGAAGACAGAGAGTTTGAACATGCAAGAATGGGAGTTTGTTCCAAGAAACCGTTACCGAAAAGAAAAAGAACGACCGCCATAGGTTTTAGTTCGAAATCGAGGGGTTTTGAGCAGAGTGTTGTACGTTAGAAGAAACGCACTGCCCAGAACGAACATAGAATTGAAGAAGATCCTAAAGGGTAGGAAGAGCAAAGCCCTTTCAAGATTTAAAAGCAGAGTAAGGACAGTTCTGTAGTCTATTCGTTTTTCGACGGCCAATCCAGTGAAGAGAAAGAAAGAAAGGTAGTGATATGAGAAGATCTGTGGTGTCTAAAACATATGGAAGCCGCATTGTTTTGGTGCCTTTCTGAAGAAAAACGAATGAGAAGATTCTGGGACAGCCAGCTAGAAGAGAATAAACCATCCGCATCACAATCGTGATACGATGAACCATGGTACCCTGCGTCTGCAACCTATGATGCGGACACTATGAAGTGGTAACCCACTCAGACACAACATCCAGGGAGTAATGAACACCGTGAAATGTAGCAACACGACTGTAACCTATGAATTTTGGACACTATGAAGTGTCCCCTCACACAAACTAACATCCAGGGTGTAATGAACACTATGAAATGAAGCATCACGTCTACGAGTCTGTGATGTGAACACTTCTAGATACCCCCTCCACACTTTTCTTATGAGATGTAAGCTTCTAAACGCAATACGCACCGTTACATTTACAGTCTAGATATGTATGCTTCTAAATGCACAATTACATTTACAGTCTATGATAATGTATGCTTCTAAACGGCACCATGACATTTTCAATCTGATATATGTATGCTTCCAAAAACGTACCATGACATTTTCAATCTATGATATGTATGCTTCTAAACGTACCAATGACTTTTCAGTCTATGATATCATGCTTCTAATACAACCACCACACTTTCCACTCAATATGTATACTTCTAAACGTACCATCCCATTCACAATCTGTAATATTGTATGTTTTCGGATGCACCATCAGACTTTTCAGACATGATTAAGGATACATCAAAATGACACAGTGAAAAACACGTGAACCCAAAATGTCGCTGGTGTTACAAGCGAATTGAACGTGAGAGAACTATAAAATATACAATCCTAACTCACTTCGCCTCAACCAAGTTTCGTGCGAAAGTGGCCTAAAAGCGGCATTCTGGCTTACTTGCTCCTCAACCAAGTTTTTCACGGGCCTTTGATCACACAGCGCACGGCCCGCTTACAGACGCTAACCACCAAAAAATCAATAAAGCACACCAACGGCTGCTTAAATTGCAAGCATAGCCTATTTGCAAAGCTAATGTTCAAGACTGTCCGTTTCACTCCACGTCAGGCCGCCACGGCCAGCAAGACCCGTTTCGCCATTTAGATCCCGTCGGCCAGGTAAGGCGATCCTCAGAGGCGGCAAATAGTGGCTTTGCTGGCACACGACGGCTGTTATGCTCTCAGCGGGCCCGTAATTGTCTCCTTTAATAGTTTTTATTCGTAAGTTCTCTGAGAGAGAATTTAATTTGTTAAAATCTAATATTTTATATTTAATATGCTAAAGTATATAATATAAATATTGAACAAACTATAACAAAAGAGAAATGTAAGCATACAGTTGTTGTTTGGTCTTTAAAAATATTCTACTAATACAACAACAACTTATCAACATTTACACTGGTCACCATAGAATTGTGAAAGCTTTCAATGTGTTGGGTTTTAATATAACTGTTGCTCTAACTGTAATAGTGAATAGTCCGTGTATTTTTAGCTAGCAAGAGGGCTGCAGGGTGTAGCATCGAACTAGGTCAACCTTCCTTGTACAACGCTTGACCCTGCCAAGCACAGCGCGAACTAAGGTCATACGTTCCTTGTAAAGAAGGGCCACTTGACCACAAAGCAACAGCAGCGAACTAGTCAAACGTTCCTTGTAAGAACGTTTGACCTGTCAAGCGCAGCAGTAAACATAGGTCACACGTTCCTTGTAAGACCGTTGGCCCTATTGCTGGCCTTTAGGTCACAAAGAAAGTGCGGCCCCAGTTCTCCTTTGAGACACTTGACAAACCCTTCACACTCCCCAAGTCACCCCAAGTCCTTAATTAAGTTCTTGATTAGTTCCCCCAAGTCCTTAATTAAGTTATTAATCAAGTTACCCCAAGTTTTTAAATTAAGTTCATATTAAGTTCTTATTAAGTTTTAACATCAAGTTCTTAATAAGTTCTTGATTTAAGTTTCACCCAAGTCCTTAATTAATTTTAATCAAATCACCCCAAGTTCTTATTAATTCTTAATTAAGTTTTCTTATATTAATTTACATCAGTTCTAGAATAAGTTCTTGATATTCATCCTCCAGTCCATCCTTTAAGTACAACCAAGTTCTTATCAAGTTTATCTTATCAAAAAAAATACAATCTATGTTTTATCTTAAATAGTAATGTCCTAATATATACACACACGCCCAAAAACGAGTCATCGCTGAGCTGTCTTGCACAGCGTACATTGCCAAGATCGGTTAAGCATAGATCTTAATGAAGTTCTATACATCCCAGCCACCGCATTGATACAATTCCTGGTTCTATGGAAATGTCCTTTTATAGACTCCATGTCTTTTATTTATGGACTCCATCATTTTAAAACAAATAATAAGTCCGCCATGATCTATTTTTTATCCAAAAAAATTTAAATTTTAAGTTCTTAAAATATTATTGCATTTTTAAACTGGATCAAAATGATTTTTTGTTATTGGCGGTGCTGGCGTGCTGCTGTCTTCTGTATTTAGTGGTTTCAGATTTTTTAGATTGCTTTTGTTTTTGTTGCCATTCTTTATATATTTTATAACCGTAATAACTGCCCCCAGCAGCAGCAATGGCGCCAAAAATGGCAACATTTTAAGTATCAATATGCCATGAAGAACTTTGGGCGCTGTTGGTCTTGAATCATATGGAGTTTTTTATAGCTGGCATTGAATCAACTTGATCTGTGCGTTGCGGGGTTATGTTTTCCTATGAGTTTATATTCTGTGATTGTAACTTAAATTTTCTTTGTCTGTTTAACTCTGCTTACTCCTTTTTCCTGCAGCCAACACGCCCCAGGATGCTTTAGCTTTCACTCGTCACAATCTTACCTGATTCATGTTTTCTGATTCAATGTTTCATGATTCTGCTGATATTCTGACTCGTTCATTTTGAAGGGAAATAAAAATCTATATGATTAAAAGTTATTAATCCAATGATTAGGCGGCGATAACAATGTTCCCAAACTTAATATAGTCACAGCTAGAGACCTAATGACTTTGTTACAACGGATCTTGCGTTAAATCAAAACGTAAGATCTTGTCTTTCAGAATCTATGGAGCAAGTCTACTGACTAGTTTAGTACAAACTAAGAACCGTTTTGCCCCAAACGCTTTTTATACCATCTCGACCCAGCTGAGCTTCATACCTGTTATGATACTTTATAATTCTTGCGGCGACATCTGTTGAATCTGTTCTATGCTCGCATTCCATGTCTCAAGGAACGTTTGTTTTCCCACATGCTGCCAAAAAACAACCTCTTCTTTTTGGGCATAATAGCTTGACATCAACTTCTTCATTGTAAGTTCAGGAAGGTTTAGGCCACCCTGTAGCTGTAGCATAATCAATCGCTGTTCCATGTTTTTATTAAATTATATTATTTTTAATTTTTTTAAAATGAGCACCGAAAAAACTGTCGCCAACCTTGTAAACCCTTCTGCCGTTTATTGGAGGTCTATGTGGTAGGATAACCAATGCATGTAAAAGCCTGTAAAAATAAACCGGCAGATCTTGGCAACCAGACTTTGGAGGATTTTCACAAAGCTATCGCTATTATTACAGCATCATTCCTACGAAAAGATTTTCTAGTTAAGGCAAGGAATAATTCCAGAGATATAAAATATGTAAAAAAATACATTTAAAACAAAATGGCTGTCACGTCGTATGATGATAGGCGGGTGCAGTAGTGGAATGGCGCTTGCATTTAAGCGGAAAGTAATTACAGCATTAAGTAACTACGATGACGGTGAGAGAAAAAGACATAACAAGCTGTGGAAGCAACTAGCTGCAGCACAAGATAACTATGAAAAGCAAGAATTGAGCAGTTAGATTATATTAAAAACGACACTGAAAAAAAATGGGACATGCAGCTTACACATTTCAAAATGTTTGGCCAGGCAATAAAAGAAAATTTTACTTGTAACAGGCAAACCAATCGAGACATTCCCCCACCAAAATACAGTGAACTATTTTCATCCATCAGAAAAACAAAAGATGCAAGAAATCGGGTTATTGTCGGTGGTAGACTGTCCGTGTAAATTTGATTGCGCAATAATAATCAGCTGAATAAAAATGAACAAACTATTATTCGCCAAAGGATATTTGAAGGGAAACACAGCAATTAAAAAGCAAAAGCCAAGCAGCAGAGTCAGTGAAACAAAACAGCAAAAGAATGGTTTATCTAAAACAACGATTGGCAAATTTATTTACCATGCCCCTAGACGAATACAGATACCACACTTTGTGAATACAATACCAAACGACACCCATCAAATGGACCTTCTATAATTACCCCATGAACCGATTAGACTAAAAAGATTAAAGTACGCACTTACATCATTGACATAGCAACCAGATACAAAGATGCGAACCATTACCACAAAAGAGTGCTATCTGCAGTGCTGTTGCCATACAACTGATATACCAACGAGCCCGTTTACTTACGCCTCGCATGATTCAAGTCGAAGAATGGAAAAGAATTTAAAAAGACAAGTTAATCAATTATTTGTTAAAACAAAGAGTTACCATTCAAAAGAGGCATCCTGGCGTTCACAGAGCACAGCTTTATTGAAAACTTTACAAACATTTATCTGAAAGACTTTTTTTCTTACCATTATCACAGGGAGCTTATTGACAATCTCGCAACACAGAATGGGTTAGAAGACTGCCCTCAGTTTTGCGCGCAATGAATAATGAAGAATTTAAAGGCTAAAAACCAGTACAAGCAATCAAAAGAAAAACAATAAATGTTGTTGAAGAAGTCTTCATCCGCAAACTATTACCTTTGGTTTAAAAGTAAGGTACCTTTATTTACCGGGGAAGCAGAAGGGGACACTCGCATCAGGGCAACCGATCCAGTTTGGAGTGTTGATCCATTATGAAATAAAAAGAATTGTAAAAATGAATCCGCCCGTGTATTATTTACGAGAAACTGACACAACAAAACAACCAGCTCCTCAAAGATCTTTTGTAAAGGAAGAACTGCAGATAATCCCACCAGACACAGTTCCACTTTAATTATTTTACGGTTCTAATATGTCCATATGCATATGAAACTCTGGATTAACAAACACACGTTTCGTGTTTGTTCTATCTAATGACTTCTTTGTTACAACGTTGTGTTGATCTCATGTAGATTAGATCGCAGTTTTACGTTGTCATGTTGAAAAGTCTTATTGTCAAACAATGCTTCTTTGTAGTTGTCATGTGATTTGCTCGACTGCACAACACTGCGAGATATTCCCTTTGCTTTCTTAATGGTTTTCTCCTGGCTCGAAATGCTGTACATTTTTTACCTTAACCCCACATACTCCTTGATCACCTTTCCAGATAATTCATCCTTCATCTTTCCTAAAACCTTCTTATTAGTAATTGAATGCAAAGGCGAATCTTTAGGATTAATCAGATGTGTCGTACCATCACTCGCTGCCTTTAGCTACTTCTAATTCCATGTCTTTATAGATGTCTTCAGTAGGATATCTATAACAAAACTTCTGTATCTGTGTAAAGTACTCTGGACTCTGGATACAGGGCTTAAAGTAGTCATAAAGAAATTCTAACATCAAAAGCTTTGATAATTCTAAAACAGTAAACCCATAAATACAGGTTTGTCTAATTTGACTTTTTTTTTTTCATCATTATGCCAAAAAGTGATCATGAAATCTTCTAAAGTCCTGATAATTAGGTTTTGAAGTCAGCTTAATTGCTTCGTTCTCTTTGGTGACCAATCTGACATCTTTGCGCTTGTGCGGATTTTCCATAGTCTTTCCGAAACAGCTGTTGTTCATCAGCTTGAAAAAGTCTTTTTCTGAAGCATCTGGGATTTAGTTCTAAGATCAGTGTTCTTCATGATGTATGGTTTCATGAACTGTTCTTGAAAAAAAGCATTAA
>JAFLJL010014495.1:50273-61348 GCA_018398815.1 Conus ventricosus | reverse complement strand
GCTGTATTGTCCACTTTACCATCCAGCCACAACCAGGATTGATTGTTCAAACACCTGTGATCAATCTCTTCAATCACAACTTTTTTCTGCTCATCTGATTTTTTTTCCCTAAAAAAGTGTACTTCTCCTTGATTTGTGCTTTTATAATTTTCAATAAAGGTCTGCAAATTTCCCTGAGAAATGGAAGCCCTGTCCCAGCAACAAAAGGAAAAAGAAGCCAAAATGATTGAAAGAATATGTACAGGGTCCCCCTCAGCTTCATCCATCATCACGACACAGATGGAATTAGAGGTAATGTATGTTATTTATATATGCTTTACACTCTGTTGGTTTCAGAACTGTGTGAGTGAGTGATTAAGCGTACATGTGCTGATGTAAACGTACGCATATCAATTGGCTTGTTTTTAACTTGCAACATCCAAAAATGTACTGCTAGATATATTACTATACAATGTCTAAAACATGCTCTGCTGAAAGAAGTAAGATGGATAAAAGGGGAAAAAAGGGGGAAAAAAGGGGGATCTTTTCCCTTCCACACCAACCTGACCTCTTTAACGATAAAATGACCAATATGAATTTCCTACGCAGGAGAAAGCGTGGAAGTCTCACCTGAAGAGAGTAATGTCATATCGTCCTGCATATACGCCTGACAGCCTCATAACAGCAATTCGCCTCCAACCAGGAGGCAAGTTGTCTGTGTTTTCAATCCTCTTTGGGTAACTGAAAACAGAACACCTCAAAGTCACAAAATAAATCCCTCAACAGCAAAAGCATGGAACGTATTTCTCAAACCTGAGAATCATTAACAGAGAAAAAAAATTCTTCGGCAGAGCTGATGGACTTTTCACACACGACCATCCCCATCTCTGTCAGACTCCAAAGAAAATGAACTCTCATCTTCAGCAACAGGGGGGGGGGGGGGGGGGGGGCATTTTCAATGTTAATCAAATGTACACATGCACATGACAGACTCAACATTCAATCCACCATGCTGGATAGTAAACCTGCAAACTACCTGTAAAATTCTATGAAGAACAGACCCAACTGTTTTGAGAACAAAATACAAACACACCATACAAGGCCCAACGTTCCTCTTATTTAACACATACTAATGGCAAGTGAATTTTTGATAAATTGTTCTTTTTCAGGCGTTAGAAACAACAGACACTGCTGCCCACAGTGAGGGAAAGTACTGCTTTGTGCAGCATTCTTCATGTCTGTTGTTGGTGTCCACTGGAGATGTTGACTGTCATCTGGGAACTTTTGTTTCACGCATTTTTTCTGTGTTGTTGCAACACCTGAAGAAGACACACTCACTGAAAATTCACTAGTCTCTTTTATACTACGTACTGAAAAAGCTTCACTTACACTCTGGTTTGTGTGTACAGGTGGGGATGTGTGGGTGTGCCTCTTTCTGTAACCTTCCCTTGTCTGTTTTAGTTATTCTTTTGCTGTTGTTTTTACTATTACGAGTTATGCTGCAGACAGACAGGGTCACAGATGAAAATATATAACTGTTGTAGACTTGAGTTACCTTGCTGAAAGACAAAGTGACAAAGAGACATACAGCACTGGACTTGAGTTACCTTGCTGAAAGACAAAGTGACAAAGAGATACAGCACTGGACTTGAGTTACCTTGCTGAAAGACAAAGTGACAAAGAGACATACAGCACTGGACTTGAGTTACCTTGCTGAAAGACAAAGTGACAAAGAGATACAGCACTGGACTTGAGTTACCTTGCTGAAAGACAAAGAGACATACAGCACTGGACTTGAGTTACCTTGCTGAAAGACAAAGTGACAAAGAGATACAGCACTGGACTTGAGTTACCTTGCTGAAAGACAAAGTGACAAAGAGACATACAGCACTGGACTTGAGTTACCTTGCTGAAAGACAAAGTGACAAAGAGACATACAGCACTGGAAACAATACCTTGACTTCTTTCTTTCTTTCTGCGTACGCAGGCTGATACTCCTGCGGACACTGCCTGTATAGACTGTTATGTTACCTGCGATGCTGTGGTGCCTTTGTGCTACTGGTCCACTCGCAGAACAGTCAGGGTGCCTACCTAATTGTCCGTTCAGTATTGTCTCTCATTAGTCATGGCTGACTAGAACAAAGGGCCGATCCAGAAAGCGCGCTGGGGTATAGTTGACGCATGCGCCGTGAGTTTTCCAACTTAAGGGAAGTCACTCCGACACGTAGCTTTCAGGTCATAATGCAACATCCTTCTCTTTTTAAAAATTTTTTTAAAAAAAGTCTCTAACACAACTGTACATTTTATATACATTTATATACACAGTCTCGTCTACTGTTTCCTTAGTAGACATAGTCTCTGTGCTGGTTTTCTTTTACCAGCCGTCCTGATCGCGTCCTCATTGTCCTGGGTGGTGATCTCGCCGGGGTATGAGCCTTTGGAGCGGGTGTTCTAGGAGTCTTTGTCTTAGGAGCTTCTCCGAGAGTCGACCGTGGCTCAGGTCCCTGAGTCTCAAGTCTTTGTGTCGGTCTGGGGATCTCTGGTTTCTCTGCTTCTGTGGGTTGTTCAGGTTCTGGAGGTGGAGCAGGAACTTTCTTCAAGTGGACTCTATTTCTTCTGAGGATGTTCCCCTCGGTTGTTTCGACGTCATAGGACCGTCCTTTGTTATTGACGATGGTTCCTTTCATCCACTCCTTCTGGCCTAGTGTTTGAGGTTTCATGACGACAGTTTCTCCCTCTTGAAGTGATTCGAGGTCTTTGGCGCGCTGGTCATGACGCGCTTTTGTGATTATTTGATTTTCCTTAATCTTCTTTATATCCTTCTTCAGAGTGATTCTAGGGTCGAGAAGATGACCACGCATCGGAAGAAGTGTTCTAGTTCTTCGGTTGAAGAACTTCTGTGAGGGGCTCGTGTTTGAATTCTGGCTGGGTGTGTTTCTGTAGTTCAGTAATGCCAGGAATTGATCTCCATCTTTGTTCTTCTTCAAGATTGACTTGGCTGTTTTTTACCGCTGATTCTGCCTTCCCGTTGCTTCTGCTGTGGTACGGTGAAGAGGTGACATGTTCAAATCAAAATCTAAAGCAAATCTTTTGAAGTTTTCTGATGTGAATTGCGGCCCGTTGTCTGATACAACTGTGCACGGCAGTCCGTATCTTGCAAAATGAGCCTTGAGAGTCTTGATGACCGTTGTTGCTCTTGTGTCATCTAGTCTGTCTATTTCCCAATAGTTGGAGAGATAGTCTACCGTGACTAGGTAGTCCTTTCCCTCACACTCAAACAAATCTACTCCCACTTTCTCCCATTGTCTGGACGGTAGTTCATGCGGTTGGAGAGTTTCAGGTTGGTTTGCTGCTTGGAATCTCTGGCAAACTTCACAGCCTGCTATGAACTGGGTAACATCTCCTGTCATTCCGGGCCAATACAAACACTCTCTAGCTCTCTTCAGGCATGCATCTATTCCTGAGTGTGTGGAATGCAGTAGTTTCTTCATCTGGGATCTCATTGTCCAGGGTACAACAACCCTATCCTGCTTGATGATAAGGCCATCTTGTACCGAGAGTTCATCTCTGAAGCTGAAGTAGGATGATAGCTCCATCGGTAGTGAGGACTTGTCTTCAGGCCACCCAGTCATGATGAACTGTCTTGAGTTTCAGCAACACTTCATCCTGACTTGTTGCTTTTCAACTCCTAGTCTTTCTTTCCGTATGAGGATGAAGTCAAGGCTGTTGACGTCTTCGATATCCATTTGCTCGCTTGGCTTATTGAGTAGATATGCTCTAGAGAGAGTTCAGCTGTACCAGGTCCTTTCCCTGTGGTAGATATGGTGAGGTCATATCCTGGAGTCTCAGCATCATGCCTTGAAGTCGCCTGGGTGCAGAAGAGAGAGGTTTTGGAAGATTGTCTCTAAAGGCTTGTGGTCACTTTGTACTGAGACATGTCGGCCAAATATGTACTGGTGCCATTTCTCTACCGAGAACACAATAGCAAGTAGCTCTTTTTCTATCTGAGCGTAGTTTTGTTCCGTCGGCGTTAGGGCACGGCTGCTGTACGCTATGGGGCGTCCCTTCTGCAGCAGGACTGCGCCTAGACCGCTCTGGCTTGCGTCGCACTGGATCTGTAGCTCCTCCGTTGGGTCATAGAAGGCTAATACTGGGGCTTCCGTGACAAGCCTCTGTACCGTTTGCAAAGGCCTGGTCATGCGTCGCTGTCCACATCCAAGGAACGTCGTCTTTCGTCAACTGACGGATAGGTTCCAGGACTTCTGAGAGCTTTGGTAAGAACTTTGCGAGGTAGTTGATGAAACCACAGAAACGTCTGACTCCTTCTACGTCCGTCGGTTTGGGCATGTCTCTGACAGCTTCTAGCTTTTCAGGATCGATCTTGAGACCGTCGCTTGTCACCAAGTGTCCAAGGAAAGTGATGGACTGCTTCTTCAGGTCCGCCTTTTCCTTGTTCAGGCGTAGACCTAGGTTGCGGCACCTCTCCAGGAGCGTGACTAGGTTTCTATCATGTTCCTCTTCGTTCTTCCCATGGACAATGATGTCGTCTGATACTCCTATGACTCCCTCGAGTCCTTCCAGTGCCTGGTCGAGTCTTTTCTGAAAAAGCTCGCTGCTGACTGAAGTCCCGAAAGGTAGTCGTTTCCACCTGTACCTTCCATATGGAGTTTGGAATGTAGTCAACAGGGATGATTTCTCATCTAAGTGGATATGCCAGTAAGCATTGCTCAGGTCAAGTTTTGAAAAGACTCTTGACCTCGCCAGGCGTGGCAGAATGTTGTCCATAGTGGGAATGGGATAGCGTTCCCGCTTCAGTGCCTTGGTTGAGTGGTCGTGGGTCGATGCATATTCGAAGCTTTCCTGATCGCTTCGTCGCTACTATCATTCGACTGCACCAGGATGTTGGTTCATCAACCTTGGCAATGATCTCTGCTTCCTGCAGTCTGTCTAGCTCTTCTTTCACCTTCTTTTCCATGGCTAAAGGAATACGGCCACTCGCAGAAACTGTCGGGGTCACGGTCTCGTCGACTTGAAAGTGTGCCACCCCTGGTAAGCTACCTTGTTCTTCCGCGAATACATCAGCGTAGGTTGACGTGAAGTCTGTTGATTCCTTTATCTGTGCTATGCTCATGTTATCATAGTGAACGGTTATCAACTTCATTGTCTCTGAAGTTGTCTTTCCAATCAGCGTTGTCAGTTCCTCTTCTACGACAACAAATTCCGCTTCCCAGCTTTGCTCAGTTTTGGGATTAGTAATTTGGAGGTCAGCTCTGCCTACTGCGTTGATAGAGGCTCCATTGTAGACGTGAAGTGCTGTCTTGGTGGGCTTGAGTTGGCTTGTTTCAACATGCTTGGCTGATATTACATTAACGCTAGCCCCACTGTCTATTTGACAAATAATCTTCTTCCCTCCTATCATCATTCTTGCCTTGATGATTTTGTTGTCGTTCTTCTTTTCCACTGCTAGTAGATATTCATCTTCTTCATTTTCAGATTCAACAGCGTGAATTTTCTTTGCTTCTTTCTTCTTCTGTAAGCACATCTTTGCAAAGTGGTTATTCTTGCCGCATGCTGAGCATTTTTGTCCCCATGCTGGACATTCTTCTTTTTTCATCTCATGTTTCTTGCCACAATACTTGCAGTTTCTTTCTGTGGTGCCTTTGTCTTCCCACTTCCCCTTTTTCTTGAATTTTCGTACAGCGTGAGCTTGTCCTACCTCTGTTTCTTCCCCCATCACTCTGAGCTGTTCATTGGTGGTCTCAGCTGCTCTGCATTTATCAATACAGGTCTGGAGGTCGAGGTTGGCAATCTGTAGAAGGGATTCTCTGGTTGGTTGGCTTCTAATACCCAAAATGATTCTGTCTCTGAGCAGAGAAGGTGACATTGCTTCGGAGAAGTTACAAGTTTTGATGAGCTGCCTCAGCGCATTTACGTAGTCTTCTATGTTTTCACCTTCTTTTTGGTCCCTTTTATTGAACACAAAGCGCTCATATGTTTCATTGGTTTGGCCTATGAAATGATTGTCAAGGGCAGCAATTATGGCGTCAACGTTTGCTCCCTCTGGAATTTCAAGACCATTGAATACAGACAGTCCATCTACACCTAAAGTGTGCAAGAATAAGGCTTTCATGTAAGCGTCTTCTTCATTTTCTAGTCTTGCGACTATGACATAGTTGGTCCACATCTGCTTAAACAGCTTCCATTCTGCGGCTCCACGTTTCACATTCAGAGGTGGTGGAGGGCTAACCTTCGCGGTTTGCGGTCTCCTAGGCTGCTGCTCATTTCGTTCGGCCATGCTTTCAGGCTAACGGTCGTACGTGGTCGAAATGGAGATGAGAAATGTACTCACAATTGAGAAACGTTGGTAGGTTCGTAGTCCGCTGCCACCATGTTATGTTACCTGCGATGCTGTGGTGCCTTTGTGCTACTGGTCCACTCGCAGAACAGTCAGGGTGCCTACCTAATTGTCCGTTCAGTATTGTCTCTCATTAGTCATGGCTGACTAGAACAAAGGGCCGATCCAGAAAGCGCGCTGGGGTATAGTTGACGCATGCGCCGTGAGTTTTCCAACTTAAGGGAAGTCACTCCGACACGTAGCTTTCAGGTCATAATGCAACATAGACAGGCAGTGGAGTTTTGTGTGTATGACTGTTTTTTATCCCGCCATTAAGGCAGCCATACTCCATCTTCGGGGAAAGTGCATGCTATGTGTAACGTGTCATCCATACCAACGGCCAAACTGGCCTTCTCTTCCGAAAGTTGGTGATGGGATTTGACGTGTGTGCAAGATGTTGTGCGTGCGTTCACACACAGAACCTCGATTTATAGTCTCATTCGAAGGACTGTATGGGGAATGGAGTCAGAACCAATGTTAACTCCGAGGGAAAAATCCCCCTGTACCGAAATTCGAACCCGCAACCCCAGGATCACCAGTCCGGCGCTCTACCAACTGAGCTATTCCGGCCCCAATACCTTGACTCACACTGGTGGCTTTCCTGGCCACAGAGTCAAATGTACCCGCAGTACACTCACCCAGACAACAGAGGGTCCACGACTGGGGTTGCAGCTGAACTCTTCTCTGCTTCACTGTCATCTGACTGGTCAGATGGAGCCGTCACCGTCACTGTGGGGACAGACACCTTGGAAACTTTCACTTTCGACACCTTTTGTCTCCCTTTTGGGCTCTTCTCCTTGGAACTTCTGCGACGGACAGCTGACTTCGATCTGAAATGATAGCAAAAACATTATCAGCCTTTAACATGCCGAATTAAATACTTACTACAGTTAAAGTGTGTGTGTGTGTGTGTGTGTGTGGTGTGTGTGTGTTGTGTGTTGTGTGTGTGTTGTTGTGTGTGTGTGTGTGTGTGTGTGTGTGGTGGTGTGTGTGTTGTGTGTTTTTGTTTGTTTGTGTCGTGTGCCGATTCTGTTGGTGTGTTGTCTGTAGTGTGTGAAAGCATAGCGCAAACCACCAGCCACTGTGGTGGTGGTTTTGTGGGGTTTTTTTTGTTTTGTTTTTTATTAGGATAGCTTATAAGTGGAGGATGGGGTAACTGGTTCTTTTTTACAGATAGTTACACTGGCTTTTTCACCCACCCCCCCCCCCTTAATTCCTGTCCAAAACTGGGTGTACTATAGGTTGAAATGGGAAGACATAGAGCAAAGAGATGCCTTTTACCCCAGTAGACACATCTCTAAAAGTGTTGCATGCTGGACAACAATAAAAAGATGTCTATAAAGGTTATAAACAGTGGCTCCATACGTACATAGTTACATTTGTACAAGTGTGTGTGAACATACGCCATGTATACTGTGAGTGTGAGTCAGTGTGGAGGCACATGGGGGGAAAAGAAGTATGTTTATGTAAACTAAAGAAAACAAGAGGTATACACAACATGGCGTATTTCATGCCGTCATGCAAATGACCTTGAAAAGTAGTTTGTAATATGCTTGTGTCTTCCTTCTTTCTTCTCGCTTTTTTTTCTTCTTCAAGGACACAAAGTAACATCTTTTGATAACCATGTATCATGTCACTGAAATCTATCATCATACAAGCTGATGAACACAATGATCTTTTTATCTTCTTCAAGGACACAAAGTAACATCTTTTGATAACCATGTATCATGTCACTGAAATCTATCATCATACAAGCTGATTAACACAATGATCTCTTAAAATACATCTAAATTTAACGAAGACAAAGATTTTCTCAGCATGGTATTTTTTTTCACAGCATTATCATGTACTATCAGTATTTAAAGGAAAATCATATGATTTATTCTATTCTGTTTACAGGCGTAAGTTTTGATCTGAAAATATGACGAATTAAATTTCATATCATGATCAAAATCAGCTGATTGTAACTGTAAACTGAACTCTTTCAATTATTGTGAATCCAGAACTTTAATCAAGCTTGAAGTATTATCCAGTTTACACAATTTTTGAGAATTACTTAAAACCTGACCAGCAGGAAGTATGGTCTAAATAAGAAATATTTCCTAGTTAACTGGATACTAATCTTTACAAGTGTGTGTGTGCACACACACATTTAAACGTACACACACGTTCATAACCTGACAAGGAGTAAGCACTGTCTAAATTAGTAACTAAAACATTTTCTAAATGAGAAATTTGTCAAACAAAGTGTGCAGACTTGAGTTACACACAAAACTTACTTCTGGGTACCACGACCAGCCTTCACAGGTTTTTCCACAGAAGCTGATAAAGCTTCAGACTCGGCCACAAGATCTCCATGTTGAAGAGGCATGCTGGCAGAATCATCCAAGACTGAAGACTCTGCAGGTTCATCGGCCACAGACTGCATAGGCATGTCTGGCTCCACATCAGCCTGGCTGTCCTCTTCTGCCATCAAGTCTCCTGACTGCCCTTCCTCTGCCAGCACACAAGCTTCTTTCTCTTCCCCTGAAACAGTATCCAGCGTTCCGTCTTCCTTTCCCTCTATTTCTCTGTCTGCTGCCTGGTCTTCTCTGTGATCGACAGTGTCTTCAGTCTGATCAACCTCAGCTGAATGAACGTCTGACTGATGTTCTATTTCTTCCACAGGATCTTCTGTTTCTTCAACGTAATCCTCTGCTTCTTGGTCGGTGTCCACTATCTCCTCATCACCTTCTGTCAAATCCAGGATGCGCTCTTCCTCTGCTTCTACTGTCTCATCCAGAGCCTGGTCACCCTCTGGTTCTGCTTCACAAGCTGGAGAACCGTGCTCAGCAGACTGTGCATATGCATATGTAGCTGCTCCCGTTTCAACATTCTCAGTCTCACTTGCATAAAAAGATGACATCGTCTCTCCCTGAGCTGGGGCAAAAGCAGGGGCTTCTGGGCTGGCAAAAGGGGAGACAAAGGGAGATGATGATGTCTCCTCCATATCAGTGGTGTTCTGAACTACTTCTGCCCCAACAGGTGATTCCTCAATAACCATTTCCCCAACATCAGATGCAATGATGTCGCTACATGAACTGAATTCTGAAGTCTCAGGGACCAAGATGTTGACAAGCAGTGATTTTTCCATCATTTGTTTTGCCTCCACGTTTCCTAAAACAGACAAATTCATAAAGATACAAAAAAGAATGATGAAAATCATCTTTTTTTTGCTATCAACTTAACTTCTAACCTGGGGTTTTTCCATATATATGGTCTAAAGCATGGAAAGGTTGAATTTTCTGACATGGAAAATGTATTTTGAAGTCTGAAATTTGTTTTCTATTGAAAGGTATATAGATTTCAAGCTAAACAAAGACCATTTTAAACTAACGATTCACTGTGATTTTTGTGATTCTTTGCTTCATAATTTGAAGATTTAAAACCTGAAAAGTGTTCATAGCTTCCACATCAAGACGCAAATCCAAGCTAAAAATGTCAAAGTTTATATCCATAATCACTGGTTTGTTTATTTTAGTGAATTAGGGAACAGCAGCTATCTCCTGTACAGTGACAGAGAATAGTTTTCTTTCAGCTTGAGAGAGAGAGAGAGAGAGAGAGAGAGAGAGAGAGAGAGAGAGAGAAGAGAGAGAGAGAGAGAGAGAGAGAGAGAGAGAGAGAGAGAGACAGACAGACAGACAGACAGACAGAGAGAGAGAAGAAAGAAAGAAGAAGAAGAGAAGAAAAAGGATGTTATATTAATAAAAGTTCACAAGTGACATTTTCTTTTATTTCAAAACACAAATTACTGTAAGTGCCTAATTGTTCATTCAAATTTGTTACTTTGGAAAGGGTACCTATACTACACAAGTATTTGTTTGACTTTGAAACACCAAAAGGCAGCTCCTAAAATTTGAAAATGTATGTTTATTCATTTGTCTACATCTTTTCAGCTCTCCCTCCATATAATCAGCCATCCTCCTGCTCACACACTGAACAAGATAACATTACGCTGTAAAGTAATCAGCCATCCCCTCTCTTACACATATTGATAATGTATTATACAAGAGAGCAACATTTTTAGGCTGTAAAACAATGCCCACCCTTTCTCGTTTTCTCTCTGTCTCTCTAATTAGGCAAGAGGCCAACCTTTAGTATGCTGTACAATAATCAGCCATCGACTTCCGCACATTAAATCATTTAGCCAGAGATTGGGACCGAAACTGTCAAAATATAAACAGATCATGGATGATACAACTATTACGAGAGAGCAACATTCTTAGGCAGTTGTATAACCAGCCATCCTCTTTCACGCAATATGCAAGAGACAAATCATAATGCTGATATAATCAGCCATCCTCCTCCTCACACACTGAACAAGCTTTTGGAGTTTGAACAGAAACCGTATTTCTACAAACGTTACATTGATGATGGGTTTGGCATTTGGAATGGTGACCTTCACTCCCTTTTACGTTTCACAGATTATGCCAACACCATACATACCAACATATAAATCACTCTATGATGGAGTAAAGAACAAATTGAATCCTTGACACTCTGGTTAAGTTTGAGAATGGCCATGTCTACACAGATCTATTCAAGAAAGATGGTGATAAACAGTTATACCTCAGGCAGGATTCTTGCCATCCCCCACATACAAAAAAATCTCTAGCATATGTTTGGGTGTTAGTTGGAAGATGATCTGTGAAAACAGATGATC
>JAFLJL010014495.1:22500-49273 GCA_018398815.1 Conus ventricosus | reverse complement strand
GAACAAAAACCAAATAAAGCCTCCAATCTGCAACAACACAAGACGATGCTGATTGTCCACTTTACCATCCAGCCACAACCAGATTGATTGTGTCAAACACTGTGATCAATCTCTTCAATCACAACTTTTTTCTTGCTCATCTGATTTTTTTTCCCTAAAAAAGTGTACTCTCCTTGATGTGCTTTATAATTTTCAATAAAGTCTGCAAATTTCCCTGAGAAATGGAAGCCCTGTCCCAGCAACAAAGGAAAAAGAAGCCAAAATGATTAAAGAATATGTACAGGGTCCCCTCAGCTCATCATCATCACGACACAGATGGAATTAGAGGTAATGTATGTTATTTATATATGCTTTACACTCTGTTGGTTTCAGAACTGTGTGAGTGAGTGATTAAGCGTACATGTGCTGATGTAAACGTAGCATATCAATTGGCTTGTTTTTAACTTGCAACATCCAAAATGTACTGCTAGATATATTACTATACAATGTCTAAAACATGCTCTGCTGAAAGAAGTAAGATGGATAAAAGGGGAAAAAGGGGAAAAAAGGGGGATCTTTTCCCTTCCACACCAACCTGACCTCTTTAACGATAAAATGACCAATATGAATTTCTACGCAGGAGAAAGCTGGAAGTCTCACCTGAAGAGAGTAATGTCATATCGTCCTGCATATACGCCTGACAGCCTCATAACAGCAATTCGCCTCCAACCAGGAGGCAAGTTGTCTGTGTTTTCAATCCTCTTTGGGTAACTGAAAACAGAACACCTCAAAGTCACAAAATAAATCCTCAACAGCAAAAGCATGGAACGTATTTCTCAAACCTGAGAATCATTAACAGAGAAAAAAAATTCTTCGGCAGAGCTGATGGACTTTTCACACACGACCATCCCCATCTCTGTCAGACTCCAAAGAAAATGAACTCTCATCTTCAGCAACGGGGGGGGGGGGGGGGGGGGGGGGCATTTTCAATGTTAATCAAATGTACACATGCACATGACAGACTCAACATTCAATCCACCATGCTGGATAGTAAACCTGCAAACTACCTGTAAAATTCTATGAAGAACAGACCCAACTGTTTTGAGAACAAAATACAAACACACCATACAAGGCCCAACGTTCCTCTTATTTAACACATACTAATGGCAAGTGAATTTTGATAAATTGTTCTTTTTCAGGCGTTAGAAAACAACAGACACTGCTGCCCACAGTGAGGGAAAGTACTGCTTTGTGCAGCATTCTTCATGTCTGTTGTTGGTGTCCACTGGAGATGTTGACTGTCATCTGGGAACTTTTGTTTCACGCATTTTTTCTGTGTTGTTGCAACACCTGAAGAAGACACACTCACTGAAAATTCACTAGTCTCTTTTATACTACGTACTGAAAAAGCTTCACTTACACTCTGGTTTGTGTGTACAGGTGGGGATGTGTGGGTGTGCCTCTTTCTGTAACCTTCCCTTGTCTGTTTTAGTTATTCTTTTGCTGTTGTTTTTACTATTACGAGTTATGCTGCAGACAGACAGGGTCACAGATGAAAATATATAACTGTTGTAGACTTGAGTTACCTTGCTGAAAGACAAAGTGACAAAGAGACATACAGCACTGGACTTGAGTTACCTTGCTGAAAGACAAAGTGACAAAGAGATACAGCACTGGACTTGAGTTACCTTGCTGAAAGACAAAGTGACAAAGAGACATACAGCACTGGACTTGAGTTACCTTGCTGAAAGACAAAGTGACAAAGAGATACAGCACTGGACTTGAGTTACCTTGCTGAAAGACAAAGAGACATACAGCACTGGACTTGAGTTACCTTGCTGAAAGACAAAGTGACAAAGAGATACAGCACTGGACTTGAGTTACCTTGCTGAAAGACAAAGTGACAAAGAGACATACAGCACTGGACTTGAGTTACCTTGCTGAAAGACAAAGTGACAAAGAGACATACAGCACTGGAAACAATACCTTGACTTCTTTCTTTCTTTCTGCGTACGCAGGCTGATACTCCTGCGGACACTGCCTGTATAGACTGTATGTACCTGCGATGCTGTGGTGCCTTGTGCTACTGGTCACTCGCAGAACAGAGGTGCCTACCTATTGTCCGTTCAGTATTGCCATTATCATGGCTGACTAGAACAAAGGGCCGATCCAGAAAGCGCGCTGGGTATTAGTTGACGCATGCGCCGTGAGACCCGGGGGCAAGAAATTTTCCCCCAGTCCCCCCCTTTTGGGGAAAAAGGGGGAAAAAAGGGGTTTTTTTGAAAGGGGTTTTTTAAAAAATTTAGGGGGGGCTGGGGGGAAAAAGGGTTTAAGTTTTGGGGTTTTCCCGGGAAAAAATTTGGGACCTCCCAAAAAAGAAAAAATTTCCCTTTTTTTTTTTCCCCCCCCCCCCTTTTAACGGGGGGCGGGTTTTTTTTGGGCCCCCCAAAAATTTCCCTTTTAACCTTGGGGGAAAAGGGTTCCGATCTGGAAAAAACTCAAAATTATGGAAGTAAAATACTTTGGTTTTTTTGTACAAAAAGGTAAAACCCTTTTTCATCCCCCCACGATGGTTTTTATCTACCAAAGCGGGCCTGCCGGGACACTCGGTACAGGCTTCCAGTTGCTAGACAGCAAAATCACCCACAAAAAATGACATCTAAACCCCTGCTAACTGATTTCACAATGTTGTTGTTTTAAAATAAAGGGGGCAGGAGACATATGCTCCCCTGTGGAACACCCAACTCCGCTCGGGGACATCAAGAGAGGGGTCCCAACCCACCTAAAACTGTTTCTCCCCAAAAAAATTTTGAAAAAAAAGAGGAAGATACCTCAAAACCCAGATCGTGAGACATGAAGTACCCCGACTTCCAGGTGGATCGTAGCCTTTCCCTCCAAGTAAAAGAAAATTCCACTGCATGCTGCTGTTTAAAAAACGTTCCTAATGTAGTTCCGACGAATCAAGGGTCAACGTACTACGATTTTTTGCGGAAACCCATGTTTTTCGCCAAAAAGGCCCATCGGTTCGATTTTTCCCCATGACTAGCATTGACCTTTTTTCATCAATTTACAGACACACGGGTCAAAGCTAGGGGACGGAGTTAAGGGTTAAAAGATCTTCCCGGTTTGGGAGGGGGAAAAATGGGGGCTTTCCCCCAAGAGGGTGAAAGCCCCCCTGAATCCACCCGGGTTTATATACTTGTAGCAAAATTTCAACCTTTTTGGGAAGATTTTTCAACATTTTTGATAAAAATTTTCATCTAACCTGGAGGGGAAATCGCTGCAAGGAGAGGCAGATTTCAGCTCGTTTAATTGAAAGGGAATTTTGTAGTCTCCATTTTTGTCGGATAAAAGTTCAGGGCGATTTTTTTTTGGGGTTTTTTTTTTTTTGAAAAAAGTGCGATTTTTTAAGAAGGGGAGGAATTCTTTTAAAAGGAAAGCAAGCAGATTAGCAACTGCTTTCTTCTCTGTTATTAAAAATCCAAAAACTTGAGGGGTTCACATGGGACAGGGTTTTTCCCCTTTGATTTTTTTTAAAAGATGTTCCACATTTTTTTCTAGAAGTTTTTGATGTCAGCCGGAGCAAAAAGCTCTCCAGGACCACGTTCGATTTTAAAAGTGGGCTCGATTTGGGGCACGGAGTTTTTTGGGTTGAGGTTTTGGACCCGAAGGTTTTTGGTAACCAAGGCCCCCGTTTCCCCTAATTTTGGGAAATTTTGTTTGCATTCTGAATAAAACCGGGGTGTTTCTTTAATTTATGGAAGACACTGAATTTACAGGTTTAAAAACAAAATGGTCATCGTGATTCATGGGCAGAACCTGAAAAAAACACCCTAACCCTTAAAACCGGGGCCTGAAATAGATCCCATTTTGCTTTCAAAAAAACAAACGAAGGCATTATCCCCGGTGAAAAACGGAAAAGGGCCCCCGAGGTTGGACCCCCTAAGCCCCCAGAAAACGGGGGTTTCCAAACCCGAAAAATCCACAAAATGAACCGGGAAGAAGGGGGAAAAAGCAATCCGTCTTAAACCCCCCCAAAATCCAAAGGACCCCACACCCCCAACAACACACCCCCAAAATTTACCAAACCCCAACACAAAAAACCCCCCAAACCCAAAAAAAAAAAAACAACAAAACCCCCCAAGGGAAAAGGGTAAAAAAAAAAATTTTAAGTTTTAATATTTTTTGGGGGGTTTTTTTTTTGTGTGGGGGGGGGTTTGGGGGGGTTTTGGGTTTTTTAAAAGTATTGGGTGGTTTGGTTGTTTTGGTTTTTAAAGAGAGAAAATTTTTTAAGATAAAGAGGAGTTGGTTGGTTTAAAAGGAATTTTTGGGTAATGAATTTTTTTGGGGGGGAAAAAAAGATGGGACCCCCTAAAAAACAAATTTTGGTTTTTAGGGAAAATTGCAACCTCTCAACTTCCCAAATAATATCTTTGGGAGGGTGGGGTTTTTCCCAAACCCAAAATCTCCAACTATTAACTCCCTCCCCACCCTACAAATTCAATCTTTTTTTAATCCCCCCCAAAATTTTTAACCGGGGCATCTGACATTTTTTCCTCCACCACAGTCCTTTGTTTGGGAAAGGGTGGGGACCGCTCCACCAGAGCGACATTCCCTTGAAAGTCTTCAAAACGTAAATTATCAGTCTGACACAACTACCGGTTGGAACGTTGAAACTTTTTTTACGGCCAAGCAACAAAAAAGCTTGGGCGACGACTGCCCAAACCGCTTGCCTTCAAAAAAAGGAGATCTTCTTTTCTGTTTAAAACCCTTTGTATTGCAGTTTCCGAATCCACGGGGACAACCGTGAAGAGGGGAGGGGCGCCCCCCGGCATTTGCACAAGTCCGGGATCTTTACACGGCCCACAGGGGTTGCCTTTGCAGAAAAACCACACACCTCCTGCCCAAACAAGGTCTCTGACATGGCCAAACTTCTGGCTCGGAAGCACCCAACGGAACGGAACGTACAACTGAACCCGGAAAATCAGGTACCACTTTGAGCCCGGGAGGCAGCACAGGGTTGCAAAATGTCAGAAAGGGGGTGGGGGGGGCCACTTTTTTCTGCACCCTTTTTACAGTCCCCCCTGCGCCCCTCCCCCCACCCGGGAATCCAGCTCCTTTTTTGTTTTCTGCCCCTGAACCCTGATAAATCCCGGCAGCGAATCCCCTTTAATAAATTTTAAACTGTTGTGGGAGTTACCCTGACCCCCTGTCCCTATTTAGTGTTTTCAGCACTGTTCAGATTTTTTGGTGGACTTGCATTGAATAAAAAATGAACATTCCCCCCCAAACCCCTTAGGGACCGAGGTCCCTGCTAAAGTTTAAAGCCCTTCTGTATGGGAAAGGGTCAAGCTGAAAGGGTCTTTCCTCCCTCCCTTCCATCACAGCCAGAGCCCAGAATCCTTCCTCTGTCTACCTCCTATGGAATGTTGAATTTTGAAAATGGCTTCTTTTTGGGTTGTGAAAAACCAGGACTTAGCTCCTCCTCCCACAGTGAGGCCTCTGCTGGCAGCATCACTTATCTTTCTTATCCCTTAGCCCACCTTGAGTCCAACTGGGGGAAAACCTGTTTGACCCCTTCGCTTGGAGAGACATCGAAAGCAGAACACCACCTATCCCCCTGATCTCCTCAACTCCCGGAAAGAACTGACACTCTGGTTTTGGCCAGCTGGGATGACGGGGGAGCCGATTGTAACCCCCCATGTCTTTCTAGAGGTCGAGCAAAGTGTTTTTACAATCACCAGTTTTTCCCCTGCACACAGCCCAAGGGTCAAGAGAAACAGAGAGAACAGTTTGTGGAAGAAACTTGAGGGACCGAGGAAAGGCCAAATGACAAAAAAAAAGGAAACGGACCTGGACCTCACCTTACCTATCTGAAGGAACCCCAAGGGACAACAAGACGTTTAAAAAGCACTGCCCCTTCATTACCTTGCTGAAAGACAAAGTGACAAAGAGACATACAGCACTGGCTTGAGTTACCTTGCTGAAAGACAAAGTGACAAAGAGATACAGCACTGGACTTGAGTTACCTTGCTGAAAGACAAAGAGACATACAGCACTGGACTTGATTTACCTTGCTGAAAGACAAGTGACAAAGAGATACAGCACTGGACTTGAGTTACCTTGCTGAAAGACAAAGTGACAAAGAGACATACAGCACTGGACTTGAGTTACCTTGCTGAAAGACAAAGTGACAAAGAGACATACAGCACGGGAACAATACCTTGACTTCTTTCTTTCTTTCTGCGTACGCAGGCTGATACTCCTGCGGACACTGCCTGTATAAAGACTGTTTTGTGGTACTGCTGAATGCCTTAGGCAGCCATCTCCTCTTGGGAAGTGTGCTATGTGTAACCATCCATACGCAACGGCAAACAGCCTTCTCTCCGAAAGGGGATGGGCTGCCCGTTAAGATTGTGCGTGCTCACACACAGATGATTTAAGTCTCTCAAGGACTTAGTATGGCCTGAACTAGAACAAAGGCCGATCCGAAATAAGGCGCCGCTGTCGGGTACCAAGTTGACGCAATCCGCTCGCACTGGTTTTCCACTCTAAGGACCCAGTCACTCACCCGACACAGTCCACGACTTAGTCTTAAGAAAACCCCCCCCCCCCCCCAAAAAAAAAAACCTACAAACGAATTTAACTTTTAAACAACTCCCTTTTTGGCTTCTTTTTTCTTTGCTTTACGGCCTATTTCCTGGGGACTGCGGGTATGGCTTAGGGGTTCTGGAGCTTTTGGGCTTCGAGGTCGAACGGGCATCCTGGTCAGTCTTGTGTCGTCTGGGACTGGCCTGCCGTGGGGTTAGGTTGAGGGCAGCCCGTGATTTTCTCTTGGAGTCCCCTCGTGTTTCAGTCATAGACCTCTTTTTATATTTTTCACCATCTTCTCCAGTTTTATTCATAACCCGTTCTCCTTTGAAGATTCGGGTCTTCCGCGTCTGACGGCTTTTGGTTTATTTTCCTAATTTCTTTAATCTTTCTTTCGGGTCGAGAGTGACGCTCAGAGGTTAGTCTTGGTTTGGAACTCTGTGGGCTTCGTGTTGTTCGGCGGGTGGCGATTCTTCCAGGATTATTCATCTTGTTCTTTGTTGTTGGCGTTTTTAGCGATTTCCTTCCTCTTTGCTGTGGTCTGAAGTGACTGTTAAAATCAAATCTGCAACTTTGATTTTGATTTTCCTTTCTATACCTTCCGAGTGTCTGCAAAAGACAGATCGAGATTTGTTTTTGTTCTTGTTTACCTTTGGAGGTGCTATGATAGTGGTTTTCCCTCCATAACAATCTCCACTTTTCCTTTCTGGACGTTTTTACGGTTGGGTTCGTTGTTTGCTGTTGGAAAAAATCCTGCAATTTAGCTGTTGAATGGGCTTCTGTCATTCCGGCCATACAAAACCTTAGCCTTTCAGGATGCTTATTCCTAGTTGGGAGTTTTCTCCTGGGATCTTTCCTAAAACAACCTATCCTTTTCCATTGTCCGGAGTTCTTCTGAAGTAAGTAGGTGATGCCCATCTAGTGGATGTCTTCGCCACCCATAACTTCTTGTTTCGCATTATCTGATGTGGCTCTTTCCCTCGCTTCTTTCCAGGGTAACAACTTACTTTTATCCATTTGTCGGGTTTTGGTAGAATGCTCAGGAAGTTAGCTGTCAGGCCCCCGGTAGATATGGGAGCATATCCCTGGTTCTCCACTCGCTTTCCGGTGAGAGAAGAGGTTTTGGAAATTGGCTCTAAGGTTGTGTCATTTGTACTGAGAAGTCGGCCAATATGTATGGTGCATTTCTTACCGAGAACACAATAGCAAGTAGCTTTTTTCTTCTGAGGTAGTTTGTTCCGTGGCGTTAGGGCACGGCTGCTGTCGTATGGGGGTCCCTTCTGCAGAGGACTGCGCTGACGCTCTGGCTTGCGTCGACTGGATCTGTGCTCCTCCGTTGGGTTAGAGCTAATCTGGGCTTCCGTGAAAGCCTCTGTCCGTTGCAAAGGTGTCATGCTCGCTGTCACATCCAGGAAGTCGTTTTCGTCAATGACGATAGGTTCCAGGACTTCTGAGGCTTGTAAGACTTTGCGAGTAGTTGATGAACCCAGAAACGTCTGATCCTTCTACGTCCGTGGGTTTTTGGGAGTCTTGACAGCTTAGCTTTTCAGGATCGATCTTGGGCCGTCGTTGTCACCAGTGTCCAGGAAGTGATGGACTGCTTTTGGTCCGCCTTTCCTTGTTCAGGGTAGACCTGGTTGCGGCACTCCCCAGGGCGTGTGTTTTTCTTTCTTTCGTTCTTCCATGGCATGTGTGTCTGATACTCTATGACTCCTCGAGTCTTCCGGCGGTGGTCTTTTTGAAAAGCTCGCTGTGCTGAAGTCCGAAAGGTAGTCGTTTCCTGTCCCTTTCCCATTGAGTTTGGATGTAGTACAGGGATGATTCTCATCTAGTGGATATGCCAGTAAGCATGCTCAGGTCAAGTTTGAAAGACTCTGACTCGCAGGGTGGCGAATGTTTCCATGTGGGAAGGGATACGTTCCCGCTTCAGTGCCTTTGGTGGTCGTGGGTCGAGCATATTCGAAGCTTCCCTGATCGTTTCGTCGCTATATCATTCGACTGCCGGATGTGTTCTCCCTTGGCAAGATCTTGCTTCTGCAGTTGTCTAGTTTCTTTACTCTTTCCAGGCTAAGGAATCGGCCATCGCAGAAACTGTGGGTCCGGTCCGTCGTTGAAAGTGGCACCCGGTAAGCTACCTTGTCTGCGAATACATAGCGTGGTTGCGTGAGTTGTTGATTCTTTATCTGTGCTATGCTCAGTATATAGTGAGGTTATCACTTCATGTCTTGAGTTGTCTTTCAATCAGCGTTGTGTTCTCTTCTACGCAACAATCGCTTCCAGCTTTGTCGTTTGGGTAGAATTTGGAGGTCAGCTGCTACTGCGTGAAGAGGCTCCTGTAGAGTGAATGCGTTTGGTGGGCTGAGTGGCTTGTTTCAACATGTTGTGATTACATTAACGCTACCCCACTGTCTTTGACAAATTCTTTTCCCTCTAATCATTTTGCCTTGATGATTTGTGTCGTCTTCTTTTCCACTGTAGTGTATTCTCTCTCTTTTCAGTTAACGCGTGATTTCTTTGCTTCTTTCTCTCTGTAGACATCTTTGCAAAGTGGTTATTCTTGCCGCATGTGGCATTTTGTCCCATTGGAATCTTCTTTTTCTCTGTTTCTTGCCACATACTTGAGTTTCTTTCGGGGCTTTCTTCCACTTCCCCTTTCTTGAATTTCGTACGGTGGCTTGTCTACCTTGTTTCTTCCCTCACTTGAGCTGTTATTGGTGGTCTCAGCTGCTCTGCATTTCATCGGGTTTGGAGGCGAGGTTGCATTGTGAAGGGTTTCTTGGTTGGTTGGTCTAATCCCAAAGATTCGTCTGAGCAGAGAAGGTGACATGCTTCGGAGATTACAAGTTTTGATGAGCTGCCTCAGCGCTTTACGTTCTTTATGTTTTACTTCTTTTGGTCCCTTTTATTGAACACAAAGCGTCTATGTTCATTGGTTGGCTATGAAGATGTCAGGCAGAATATGGGTCAACGTTTGTCCTCTGAATTCAGACATTGATACGAAGTCTTCACCTAAGTGTGCAGAATAAGCTTTATGTAAGCTCTCTCATTTCTAGTTTGCGATTAACAGTTGGTCCACTCTGCTTAAACGTTCCTTTGCGGTCACGTTTCACATCGAGGTGGTGGGCTAACTTCGCGGTTGGGTCTCTAGGCAGTGTCATTTGTTCGGCATGCATCAGCACGTGTACTGGTGTAATGGAGAGAAAGACCACAATGAAAAGTGAGTACGCTATCCGTGACATGAGTTACCTCGTGCTGAGGGCCTTTGGCATACTGGTCACACTGCAGAAAGTCAGGTGACCAATACCTAATTGTCCGTTGCAGTATTGCTGAATAGTCATGTGACTAGAACAAAGGGCTGATCCGGAAAGCGCGCTGGGAAGTGACGCATGCGCATCCTTGATTTTTCCATTCTGCTAAGGAGTCACTCCGACACTGCTTCAGTATAAGCACAGACAGCGTGGAGTTTTGTGTGTATGACTGTTTTTTATCCCGCCATTAAGGCAGCCATACTCCATCTTCGGGAAAGTGCATGCTATGTGTAACGTGTCATCCATACCAACGGCCAAACTGGCCTTCTCTTCCGAAAGTTGGTGATGGGATTTGACGTGTGTGCAAGATGTTGTGCGTGCGTTCACACACAGAACCTCGATTTATAGTCTCATTCGAAGGACTGTATGGGGAATGGAGTCAGAACCAATGTTAACTCCGAGGGAAAAATCCCCCTGTACCGAAATTCGAACCCGCAACCCCAGGATCACCAGTCCGGCGCTCTACCAACTGAGCTATTCCGGCCCCAATACCTTGACTCACACTGGTGGCTTTCCTGGCCACAGAGTCAAATGTACCCGCAGTACACTCACCCAGACAACAGAGGGTCCACGACTGGGGTTGCAGCTGAACTCTTCTCTGCTTCACTGTCATCTGACTGGTCAGATGGAGCCGTCACCGTCACTGTGGGGACAGACACCTTGGAAACTTTCACTTTCGACACCTTTTGTCTCCCTTTTGGGCTCTTCTCCTTGGAACTTCTGCGACGGACAGCTGACTTCGATCTGAAATGATAGCAAAAACATTATCAGCCTTTAACATGCCGAATTAAATACTTACTACAGTTAAAGTGTGAGTGTGGTGTGTGTGTGTGTGTGTGTGTGTGTGTGTGTTGTGTGTTGTGTGTGTGTGTATGTGTGTGTGTGCGTGCGTGTGCATGCGTGCGAGTGTGTGCGTGTGTGTGTGATTTTGTTTGTTTGTCACTGTGTATCATTATGTGTGTGTAAAAGCATAGTGCAAACCACCAGCCACTGTGGTGGTGGTTTTGTGGGTGTTTTTTTTTTGTTTTGTTTTTTATTAGGATAGCTTATAAGTGGAGAGGATGTGGGTTCAAGCTGGAATGTCTTTTTTACAGATAGTTACACTGGCTTTTTCCCCCCCCCCCCCCTTAATTCCTGTCCAAAACTGGGTGTACTATGGGTTGAAATGGGAAGACATAGAGCAAAGAGATGCCTTTTACCCCAGTAGACACATCTCTAAAAGTGTTGCATGCTGGACAACAATAAAAAGATGTCTATAAAGGTTATAAACAGTGGCTCCATACGTACATAGTTACATTTGTACAAGTGTGTGTGAACATACGCCATGTATACTGTGAGTGTGAGTCAGTGTGGAGGCACATGGGGGGGAAAGAAGTATGTTTATGTAAACTAAAGAAAACAAGAGGTATACACAACATGGCGTATTTCATGGCCGTCATGCAAATGACCTTGAAAAGTAGTTTGTAATATGCTTGTGTCTTCCTTCTTTCTTCTCGCTTTTTTTCTTCTTCAAGGACACAAAGTAACATCTTTTGATAACCATGTATCATGTCACTGAAATCTATCATCATACAAGCTGATGAACACAATGATCTTTTTTTCTTCTTCAAGGACACAAAGTAACATCTTTTGATAACCATGTATCATGTCACTGAAATCTATCATCATACAAGCTGATTAACACAATGATCTCTTAAAATACATCTAAATTTAATGAAGACAAAGATTTTCTCAGCATGGTATTTTTTTTCACATGCATTATCATGTACTATCAGTATTTAAAGGAAAATCATATGATTTATTCTATTCTGTTTACAGGCGTAAGTTTTGATCTGAAAATATGACGAATTAAATTTCATATCATGATCAAAATCAGCTGATTGTAACTGTAAACTGAACTCTTTCAATTATTGTGAATCCAGAACTTTAATCAAGCTTGAAGTATTATCCAGTTTACACAATTTTTGAGAATTACTTAAAACCTGACCAGCAGGAAGTATGGTCTAAATAAGAAATATTTCCTAGTTAACTGGATACTAATCTTTACAAGTGTGTGTGTGCACACACACATTTAAACGTACACACACGTTCATAACCTGACAAGGAGTAAGCACTGTCTAAATTAGTAATAAAACATTTCTAAATGAGAAATTTGTCAAACAAAAGTGTGCAGACTTGAGTTACACACAAAACTTACTTCTGGGTACCACGACCAGCCTTCACAGGTTTTCCACAGAAGCTGATAAAGCTTCAGACTCGGCCACAAGATCTCCATGTTGAAGAGGCATGCTGGCAGAATCATCCAAGACTGAAGACTCTGCAGGTTCATCGGCCACAGACTGCATAGGCATGTCTGGCTCCACATCAGCCTGGCTGTCCTCTTCTGCCATCAAGTCTCCTGACTGCCCTTCCTCTGCCAGCACACAAGCTTCTTTCTCTTCCCCTGAAACAGTATCCAGCGTTCCGTCTTCCTTTCCCTCTATTTCTCTGTCTGCTGCCTGGTCTTCTCTGTGATCGACAGTGTCTTCAGTCTGATCAACCTCAGCTGAATGAACGTCTGACTGATGTTCTATTTCTTCCACAGGATCTTCTGTTTCTTCAACGTAATCCTCTGCTTCTTGGTCGGTGTCCACTATCTCCTCATCACCTTCTGTCAAATCCAGGATGCGCTCTTCCTCTGCTTCTACTGTCTCATCCAGAGCCTGGTCACCCTCTGGTTCTGCTTCACAAGCTGGAGAACCGTGCTCAGCAGACTGTGCATATGCATATGTAGCTGCTCCCGTTTCAACATTCTCAGTCTCACTTGCATAAAAGATGACATCGTCTCTCCCTGAGCTGGGGCAAAAGCAGGGGCTTCTGGGCTGGCAAAAGGGGAGACAAAGGGAGATGATGATGTCTCCTCCATATCAGTGGTGTTCTGAACTACTTCTGCCCAACAGGTGATTCCTCAATAACCATTTCCCCAACATCAGATGCAATGATGTCGCTACATGAACTGAATTCTGAAGTCTCAGGGACCGAGATGTTGACAAGCAGTGATTTTTCCATCATTTGTTTTGCCTCCACGTTTCCTAAAACAGACAAATTCATAAAGATACAAAAAAGAATGATGAAAATCATCTTTTTTTTGCTATCAACTTAACTTCTAACCTGGGGTTTTTCCATATATATGGTCTAAAGCATGGAAAGGTTGAATTTTCTGACATGGAAAATGTATTTTGAAGTCTGAAATTTCAGTTTTCTATTGAAAGGTATATAGATTTCAAGCTAAACAAAGACCATTTTAAACTAACGATTCACTGTGATTTTTGTGATTCTTTGCTTCATAATTTGAAGATTAAAACCTGAAAAGTGTTCATAGCTTCCACATCAAGACGCAAATCCAAGCTAAAAATGTCAAAGTTTATATCCATAATCACTGGTTTGTTTATTTTAGTGAATTAGGGAACAGCAGCTATCTCCTGTACAGTGACAGAGAATAGTTTTCTTTCAGCTTTAAAGAGAGAGAGAGGAGAGAGAGAGAGAGAGAGAGAGAGAGAGAGAGAGAGAGAGAGAGAGAGAGAGAGAGATGAGAGAGAGAGAGAGGAGAGGGAGAGAGAGAGAGAGAGAGAGGAGAGAGAGAGAGAGAGGAGAGAAGACAGACAGACAGACAGACAGACAGACAGACAGAGAGAGAGAAGAAAGAAAGAAGAAGAAGAAGAAAAAGGATGTTATATTAATAAAAGTTCACAAGTGACATTTTCTTTTATTTCAAAACACAAATTACTGTAAGTGCCTAATTGTTCATTCAAAATTTGTTACTTTGGAAAGGGTACCTATACTACACAAGTATTTGTTTGACTTTGAAACACCAAAAGGCAGCTCCTAAAATTTGAAAATGTATGTTTATTCATTTGTCTACATCTTTTCAGCCTCCCTCCACCCAAATACTTCCATTTTCTCCATCATACTTTATAGGCATCATGGAAACAAAAAAACAAAACAAAAAACAGCTGCAGCTCCATGGAATCCTACTGACAACCGAGTTCCCCCATCCCACTCCATCCGTACATGGAGGACTTGGCGTATTTCCTTTGATCAGCGGGCATGTGGAGGGCAAAGTAACATAAATACAGCGCCTGTGGTTTTCATTTCATTTTTGTCACACAACTTGTTGAATGACCTGGGGTTTTTTTCCTTCCTTTTTACCATGTGTGAGGTGCTCTCACAACAGAGGGGTCATAAAGAAATTCAACATTTGTCTTCAGTCAATGACCAGCATATATAGCAATACCCAAAGGCATCAACTCTTTTGCAGCCAAAAATTAGATACACGACTGATCTACCATCTTGATTTCTTATTGTTAAAGGCTGATGTCAAAAAACAAAAAATGACCACACTCAAAAATATTAGATTATTTTTCTTAGTAAGACCAGCTAAGCTCACATTTTCATTGACTAAAAATTATTAAAACCATGAAACTATCAAGTAAATTGAATTTAGATGATCTGTATACATGTCTTAATAATTTCTACAAAAAAATGTCATGCAAATAATCAAGACGAACCGAAATCCTATGAGCATTCTGAAATCCAGTTCTGTGGAGATTTTCCCAAAGACATTGAGTTCCATTTCATGATTGTCCTCAAATAACTAAATCGTTGAAAATGTGCAATACTATACATTTTCATTTTACAATAAATGTGAGCAAGTATGAAGCAATCATTCTGTTTGTAACCAGTTCACAAGAAAACTTTAGTTTTATTTCCACAAGCTTCTCATTCAATCTAGCCAACTATGTTCAGAGAAAGCAAGCACAGGAGATGAAAATTTAATCCATAGGCATGAAAGTGTTAAAAATGAAAAAAAAAAAAAAGAAAAAAAGAAAAGAAAATTGGAAAAAAAAAGTCCCAAGCCCTGGGGGGGAAAGGGGGGGGGGGGGGGCGGCCATGGTAGGTTACGCAGCCGCCTTGGTAGGATCAAGCATAGTGCCCCTGGGTCAAAGGAATTGCTCCCAGATGTTGCAGACCTTAAGCAGTTTACTAGTTCTTTTCACTGGCTTTTCCTAGCACACATATACTGACATAACATCGGCAATAAAATCCACTGCAGTAAAGATAAACATTTAGTCCAGAATCATTTGACGTCCTATGGATACATTCACCATATGTGTGCACACGCGCGAGCGCGCACACACACACAAACACATACACACCTCTCTGCCAACCCTACTAATAGTAATACTGCCTTGAGTACATTTTCATTCTCTGGCTGTAGCTAAACTGTATCTAAAAATATCATCACCACCATTTTCTGATTGGCCACAGGGAGACAATAAATAACCAAACGCAAAGACATTGTCATATTGCATGCTGAATTGAAAAATGACGGCCTCAGCGGTCAATATGGTGTACTTAAGCCCAATAAGGATGATGACATGGTTTGTTTGCACTTTTTGAAGAGTGGTCCTGAGACCAAAAATCAGCCATTCAAACCCCGCTCCTTCTTCCCCCTCTCTGATGCTTAAAATAAACAGCTTCTCACGTGTGATAAATTCCATATTTAACAAAGCATCATTTTGAGAGCATTTTATAAGTCCTACACGATGACTGTCAGACATCTTTTTGTTTTTTTTCCTCAACAGCTGCTGTCACCTGAACCTATCCCACAACCCGCCCAGGTCCTAGGGCACTGCAGGGTGCCTGCCCAACATGAAAACTCTGCTTGACCCGCTTGTTGGCTAGCACCGGGTCTGGGAGAAGCTTTTGTCAGTCCATTCCATGATGTTGTCCAAGCATTGCTTTTTCTGGTGTCCCCTTGTTCTCTTTCCTTGTGTCATTCCTTGTACTAGTTGTAGAAAGATCTTGGAGAGACCTTGAGATCTGCTTATGTGGCCATACCACTTCAATCCCATCTAATCAATGTCCTCTTCTTCTTGGTTGACAACGAGCTCCATTGTGACCCAGCTGTTGACCCACTCTTCTGTGCACCTCTTCATTAGTGATGTAGTCTCTGTATGAAATGCCTAGGAGTCATACAAGACACTTCATTTCTGCAGCTTGGAACTCCCTTTGGAGTTCTGCTGTTAACAGTCCATGACTCGCATACATGTACTTGCTTCCTGATTGTTGCATCCTTCCTGTTCGTTTGAAAGACAGGCGCACTGGTCCTCCTCCACCCTCTAATTCTCTTACGTCTGGCATCGAGCGCCACACCCCAGGACTTCAGTTTAGCAAGCGTACTAAACGATGTGAAGGGGTGGTGCTGACATGGCATCACTCGACGTAGGACCTTGCTACGAAGAAATCAACTACAGCGTAGTGTTCCCAGAAGAATGACAATGGCCACATGTCTGAGGTTGTGGCAATTGCCCAAATAAAGACTAAGTTGACTGTGACCTGGCCTGGAGAGGGATGGGCGCTGCTAGACTTAATCAGCCCAAGATGCACTGCATGATGGAAGCTCCCCAACCAGGGCTGAGATTTAGCAAGCCAGGCTAAGGAGCCAGCCGGGCTCCTAACCTGGGAGGTTGAGGTTGCCAGAAAATTTTTCAGGTTGCCAGACCCTTTCATTGAAAATGCAGTCCTATTTTAAATTTACAGCTTATACACACGCTTATTTTCAACAACAACAATAACACTGTTTCTGCTGATTAATTTTGGAAAACAAATTTATTTTCAGTTGTCATTGATATTGCCACCCAGGTATATCATAACTGACAAAGAAAAAGAGATCTTTTATATCCAAAAGCATTTGACTAGTAGAAGTAAAAAGCGTCATGACAAGATTTGTCCCCGTTTTGTACCTGAAGCACCTTCAGTCTACAGTCTGCCAAGGGCCAGATCATCATCATCATCATCATCATCCTCAATGTTGAAAAAGGTGAAGCAGCTTGGGTCTGCCTTCCTCAGGCCAGCAAAGTCATCACCATCTAACCCAGCACTGAGACTCTGCTGCTGCTGTTTGTAAGTCGTCATCCATTTTCGGCAGGGTGCACAGTGCATCTCCTTCTTGTCGGCATCGTACACAAGCCATGCTCTCTCCTCCCCTGTTTCTGTCCTCTTCCATCCTGGCACCCACTTTCGATCTCTCTTTTCTTCTTCATATTCCTTATTCTGCTTCTTTTTTTCTTCTTCTGACTTAGGTTTTTTTTTGCTGGAGGCTCAGAGACACCGGTTAAAAAGCGCCACATGACCACCGACTGAACAAGTAAGCGGAAGAGCGGAAATGGCAAGTCTCGCGCGACTCTGAACCTGGGCCGGGAAAGCCCCAGCACGGCAGTGATGAAAGATGGCAGTCGGCAGGCGCGTGTTTGTTTTTACAGGGCATGTCGTTTGTGTACAGGTACAGAATCACTGGCGGTGATTTTTAGGTCGCCAGCCGGGCGAATGGTACTGTAAATTGAGTTCGCCCGACTCCAATTTTAGGGGCCATTGGCGAGTTGGCGAACGTTAAAGCTCAGCCCTGCCCAACAGCATCAACCCATGATTCAAACTGTTCAGCTGAACATCACAAACACCAAGAATGCAGCTGCCTGAGTAGGCAACACCTGGCCATCAAAGCTTTCCTATCAGGTCACTACTCCTGAAAATCAGATTTTTTCCCCACCCAATTCTATTTCAGAGGGCAAAAAATACAACCAGGATCACAGGACTTTCAAGCCTTAATCCACACAGCTCCCTGAGGCAAGCAGGACTCCTTGTCTGAGACTGTCGTTATAAATTGGATAGAACACAGGTACTTGGTCAAAGCACCACAACACTTTTATTTGCAGATGGACAGTAACTGACATTATCGCTTCCGCTAATACTCATGCATCTGGCTCCATGTCAATATCGCTGTCATTGAAAACTTCATCATGGACTTTGTTTATTTTCTACCTCCAATTTTTCAACATTTTAGACATTACAATACAAACACAGTTGAACACAAATCAGATGAAGGCTGAAAAAGTGAAAGACTGATGAAGGAACCTAACTTTGAAATTCATTCAGAAATGGATTCAGAAGATTCAAAGATGAACAAATTCTGGACTCAGAGACCAATGTTACAAAATTACCAGTATAACATACCCTTTAAGTTGATGATGCTCTGTCCTCTGCAATATATCCAAACTAATGCAACTGAATATGTTTATTATGTTTGTATGTAACTGCATGGATGAAAATTCTTTTAATGAAAAGCATTCACACAAAAAAAACTAAATATAAAAACAAAAACAAAACAAAAAAACACCTAAGTTCGAATATCATCACAAAATCTGATATACAGATGAAAAAAAAAATCTGGCTGTTCAGTTCTCAAACAATAAAAACATCAAACTGTACTGGCAAAGCGTTTATTGTGTTTTTTTGTAGTTAGTCACTGGTGATTGTCACCTTATCTGACATAGTCACAACACGCAAAACATGGTGTGGCTTATAATCAATTTGGCAATTATATATTACATAAGTACTATCAAATCATAATAATACAATTTAGTAAACAATACGACAATAAAATCAATCCATGCATGTTACAAAATACAGGGAGGGAAAGTTTAATGGTACTGATCACAAATTTTTTTCTTAATGAAGTTAATCTAAAGTTCCATTCAAAGCTTTTGCTATTACAGTATTACTCCTACATCTTTCTAGCTGATTACTAATGTGATCAAGTTCTAGATTAAGAAGCAAGGAGAAAAAAATCTGCAAGTCTTTCACACACAGACAGACACAGACACACACACTCCGGTTCTTTCAAAAGAAAGACACTGAAAAAAAAAGGTTGAAAGTCAACAGAGAAGAGAGAGAGAGAAACCCACAGGAGGAAAGTGACAGACAATCAAAATCAGGCGGGTGAGAAACTGACAAGACTGAAAGTACATTTGTGACAGACAATCAAAATCAAGTGAACAATTACATGAAATAAGAATTCTATACTGGTATTATATTTTTTGATCCAATAAATCACTGCTGATAAAGTGCTTTTTTTCTGCAATGCGATGAGCGGATGACACTACATTGGGACATTGCTTTGTTTTGCCCAATGAATGCCATTTTGCATACATGTATGATGTAGCATCACCTTACTGATGATTTAAGGGGTAAAAAGTATGATTTAGTTTTGTTATACTACAAATTCTTCTTCTTCCTAAAATACCGGTTCACTCAAAAACGAGTAGGTCACCAGTGCGCAGTTATATAGGCAGTTTTTCCACCCATTCTATGAATTATATTGGCACAGTTTTTCCACTAGAAGGCCAAAGTGACAGCTTCTGGTTAACAGTTTCAGTTTCATTTGACCAGTGGAATTAAATTGAATGAATACTGTAAACAAAATCCTACTTCACAGCCCTTCTCCTCCTCCCCTGCCTACTTTTCCACCTTTCCAAACAAGAAAACTAGGCCTATGTTTCAATAATCACGCTAAGTAAAGATCATTTTGTACAGAAACATGAGTGGAAGGGTTGAATTATTTATTGAAAAAAAATCAAAAGGATTTGTTTATGTACAAGTACAAAATTCCTCCCAAAACGAATTCAACACAGAATCTTCAAACACATCCGGAATGTCCACGTGTTTGCAACATTATAGTAAACAAAGCACGTGGCGACGCTATGCGGAAAAATAAATGTGTGGTTCTCGAATGTGATATTGGAATACCCTCACAGCTTCGTTTGAAGAGATTAACCGTCAAACTTACCTCGATTAATAAAACAGTCAGTACCAGACCTGATAACAGTAATGAATAAGACTGAAGACTGAGATAACTTAGATTTTACAGTAAACTGCCTGGTCAACGATTACAGTCTCAGCGTTTCGCCAACCCATGTACAGGAACTTCCTCCCTCCTGACCAAAACCACCAAAACCATACGCACGGCGCCATTTATAGGGCAGGTTATGGGAGTGTTTTTAGACCGAAATCGTGCGAAAACTTACAAAGTTTTGCTAAATGTTTCAAAACCTTACAAAACCTTCCAATGACATAAACTTTGTGTATCGATGTGTATCCCAGATCTTTGTGTTAATTTCATTCTTTTCTTCAGGAAAAAAATGGGTAAGGTCAATAATAGTCAACAATGACGGCTGACCTACAATTTTGAATTTTGAAGGGGTGAACGGAAGTCGTGTTGTTTTCTGCACGGAACTTTAAGTGATCCGAGTTTAATATTCATTAGGATGCCCAGGTCCAGCTGGGCTGTCTACATTATTAAGAAGTGTCAGGTGGGCGTCTACAGCGAAAGCGTCAATCTAAACTGAGTTGAAATCACTCTAGCTAAGTCTGTCCGGTTTCAATAAATATTTCATGAGTTCTAACTCACCTCAATAGCTGCTAGTGTTCTCTTCATAAAATAACAAAAATCAATTATCTCCAAATTATCTATTTGAAAAATTACAAAGCAAAACAGTCAAAATTAGGGTTAAGGATTCAAGTGCACGCTAGTACATACAACTGCCATAAAATGGCCGGTGTTCTACCTTTTTTGTAAACAAAAAAAGTTTAGAAATGGCCAAATCTATGTTTTGGAGGCGGTCAGTCGAAGATTCAGTTACAATTAAGTGTAATCGTAATGGATTCAAATAAGGATTTTACACAAAGAGCTAAATACATTTTGTATATTCTGCCAATTAAAAAGTGTACTTCTGAACTTTGTCAAGATGTAATTTAGATATAACATCAGGGATTCCAGAAAATCCAGCTGTACCTCAGATGCCTCCATAGAACACTTAAGTGGAAATTCTGCCTCTGAATTGACAAATATTGGGGGGTGAAGAATAACACTGTTGAAAATGGTGTGATTGACCACTTGGAGCGTTCCCAACCTTATCACCTTAAAATTCACAATGACTGTTTAACTATGGAAACAACTGGTAGCGGTTCAGGATTTGTTGTTCAAAGCTTGAATATACGAAAATATTTTCATCTTGAAAAATGTTTCGTAATATACTCTGCAAAACCATATGCAACACTGCTAGCCCTAACTTACGATACACCAATGTCCTTGCTTAATGTTCTGCTTTGTGTTCACTCCAAAGTTCGGTTTGAAGTCATTGCAAAACTGAAACTGTAGAGCCAGAATAGATTTATTCTATAAAATAAAGTACTTCACACATTGTATAATGTCTTAAGGTTTTAGCCTAGGTTTCTGCTGGGTTCCATCACATTGTGGTCTAAAGTGGAATGGACTGGCAGACAGTCCCGAAAAAATTGGAGCACGGTACATAAAATGATTCAATTCTTTCATTGCAATTTTCCCTGTGAAATAATACAAGGTTTGGAAAATGACATTTAGAAGAGAAATAGTGTCACACACACACACACACACACACACACACACACACACACACACACACACACACACACACATGCACGCACGCACGCACGCACGCACGCACACACACACACACACACACACACACACACACACACACACACACACATGTGCACGTACACGCGCCTGCACAGAGCACACACCCGTGCACATATGTGCAGGCGTGCTCGTACATGAAGGCCTACATCTTCAAACTGTGAGACCTTGCTTCCTAACCTGATTTTGAAATGACTGTGAGTAAATTAATGCCTACACACACACACACACACACACACACACACACACACACACACACACACACACACACACACACACACCATTTTGAAATGACTGTGTGTAAATTATTGCCTACACACACACACACGCACGCACGCACGCACGCACGCACGCACGCACGCACGCACGCACACACACACACACACACACACACACACACACACACACACACACACACACACACACACACACACACACACACATTTTTGGTGTGTTGTGTGTGTGTGTGTTTGGTTTTTGTTGTTGTTGTTGTTGTTGTTGTTTTGCTGTGTGTGTATAGATACGTTATGTGCATACATACTTGAACATGGCTTTATACAATATTGAATTCCCGTCTCAGTTCTAGATTCAAAATTAACATGTGTGCGTTTATACATGTGTGTATGTATCTATAGTAAAAAGCCTATTACCATTAGATTGGGGGGAAATATCGAATTAATACCAATCATCAATTTTTATTAAATAAGATTGCTGATGATGATAATGATGAAGTTGATGGTCATGATCATGATCATGATCATGATCTTTATCATGATCATGATGAAGATGATGATAACAGTCTTGGATCAGTCGCGAGTTAAAAAAACGATCCCTGATAACTCTCATAATAATGTTTATATATTCTGTTTATTATTTGGCAGTTTATCTACCGATTTGACAGGGTTTCGTACGGCGATTTCATGCAGTAAAGAAAGGTTTCGCGAAGCTTCTCACGTTTACGTTGAATTTTGTAAGGTTTCGGCAAATATTCACTGACATACAGAAGACACCGAGGTCATGTGATTTCCTGGATATTAACAGTTTGTAGACATGAGCAAACTGAGAATACAATGTTCGGGCGGTTTTGTTATTATGAAAATCGCAACATGGTCTTTTACTTGTGTGTGTGGTTTTTTTAAGTACACCCATAAACATGGAAAAGCATTTCTTGTAACAGAATGTTCATTTTCAGTATTCTGGTATAAAAAAAAACAGATCGCAGGCCTCGTTTTCAGTTATGTCAATTTCGCTGAATGACTTGGCCAGCTAGCACATGTACGCGCAATTACACACACACGCGCACACACTCTAACACACACACACACACACTCTCTCTCTCTCTCTCTCTCTCTCTCTCTCTCTCTCTCTCACACACACATACACACACACACACACTGAGACAGAGTGAAACAAAATTAAAAACATGTGGTTCTCAACACCAAAACAAGCCACATGCTTGCAAAAACTCGAAAATGTCCATCCCGCATCTACACCGTGCAGTTAACATGTAGGCTAAGCGATGCGTGAAACTAATAAATGACAGCGACATCCAATGCGCGCTGGTGACCTACTCGTTTTTGAGTGAACCAGTATTTTAGGAAGAAGAAGATGATCCAGTTTGTTAGCGACATTTTGTAGCCTATAAATACAGCAACAAATAGGTTTGACTTACTTCGAACAAGATACTTCTCTCTCTCTCTCTCTCTCTCTCTCTGTGTGTTTTATTGTAATACGTTTGTTGACAAATGTAAAGGCTGCAGTGTGTAAAATTCTTCTTCCTACCACCCTAACAGCCTACGTGTTGCAATGCTGTTATCTAATCATAATGAACGTGTTGTCAAGGATCTGGCTAAATACATAGCTTCAGCTATGTATGTAAAAAAAAAAGAAGATCATTGCACATTGCACCGATTAATTACAGGAGGATCCCATTCGTGTGTGTGTGTGTGTGCGTGTGCGTGTGTGTTGGGAAGTGGAGGAAAAGGGTGAAAGGGAAGGGTGAGAACAGTGAAGGGGGGGGGAGAGAACGGTGGAGACGTGTGTTTGAATGTTGTTGTTGTCGTACCCTGGCTAAAAGACTCCAGGGATCATCGAAACAGCCGAAGTACTTGAACACTATGGTACAAATGCATCAGCTGGGGATGAGAACATTACGTGTGTGACCGTTTTTGATTACCCCGCCACATGGGCAGCCACCCTCCGACTTCGGGGGATTTTAGAGACTGATAATGTTATGCTAGGAGCTTGTCACAACTGAAGACAATCCCCGCATAACTATGCAGAGCATAACAACATTTTGATGTAGCCTTGGTGTTCTAGCCTATGTCAATTAGCCTGACACAGCCTTAAGCCAAGGCAGGGTGTGTTTGAATGAGCGTGTGTTCATATGAAATTTCAGATTTTGGGATCGGTGAAAACGAGAGTTTTTCCCATTGTCCGTCGGGCTCAAGTGCTGAATGGACAATAAAAAATGTCAGTGTTAGTGTTAGTGTTAGTGTCAGTGTCACTCTCTCTCTCTCTCTCTCTCTCTCTCTCTCTCTCTCTCTCTCTCTCTCTCTCACGGTTCTGCTGGAATGACTTGATTTTTTATCCATATGATATCCCTTCCTACCCATGGCGACTGGGCTATCATTATGCATTTCCCACCTCCATTTGTGCTTTATTTCTTCCCCCCCCCCCCCCTCCCCCGGTGTTTCAAAATTGATTGTTTTGTATCTCTTTGGAATTTTTTGATTGTCAGATTGTTCTAAACATGCTCTCTTATCGCACCCACTCTAGCCTCTTCCTCCCCCACCCTCTCTCTCTCCCTCCCTCCCTCCCCCCCTCTCTCTCTCTCTCTCTCTCTCTCCCCCCCCCCTCTCTCTCTCTCTCTCTCTGCAGGCTTACCCCGCACTCCCTTCGCTCCTGCGTCTCTCTCTCTCTCTCTCTCTCTCTCTCTCTCTCTCTCTCTCTCTCTCTCTCTCTTCTTTTTTATTTTTTTTTTCCCCTTCCCTTTTTAAATTTTAATCTCCTATTGTATTGTAGTTCTAGTCACTTTTGCATGCTTCCTTTGTTGCCTTATATTTTATATTGTTGACCCTACACAGGGCGAGGACTGGATGTAAAAAAAGCACATCAGTGCTTATCTATTATCCTCGTAAATAAAGAATTTTGTCTTGTCTTTGTCTCTCTCTCTCTCTCTCTCTCTCTGTGTGTGTGTGTGTGTGTGTGTGTGTGTGTGTGTGTGGAGTTTATTATACTAATAGTAGCTGTAGTCGAGCTAGATCATTCGTAAATACACACGAAGACTTCGTTAACGAACAGCAAACTGTAATCTGTAGATATGGTAAACAAACGTTAAGTCGCCAAAACGAGGTTGGCGGAAATGACCTTTTCAATTCAAGAACGAGGCTCGTGTAGTCTGCTACACGATATCATTACACCTTCCCCTTTTACATGGACAATTACATAACGGTAAATAAATCTTATTTTTGTTAGAGTCTTCTCAACAACCTGGGGAAATGTAACACGCTATGTTATCGTTAAAGTTCATGTCAGGTTATAATCCTGAAATCGAGCAGGCATCTTCACAGCTCGTCCTGAACGGGTAGTCAGGGTACTGGTAAGTGGTGTTGATGAGTGTCCATTGCTAGTTGTCTCTGGAACTTCCAGTGGAAGCTGTCTGGACTCAGGTTGCACTGAACTGGCGTTGGCAGCTGATGCTGGTCTTCCAACAGGTGTAGGCGTGCTGGCAGCTTCCAGACCTGAAGGCGGAGAGGGGTTTGGAATGAGACAGACTGGCATGGGACATGCTGGGACCAACTGGTGAACTGAGGTGTAGCTGGATGGAGCAGGAACAAAGTTTCTGTTGTTGTGACACCTCAGTGGTTTCAAATGTCTTTGGTTTCTTCGCAGAAGACCAGACGACGTTTGGACGATGTAGGATCTTGGATCACAACGTCTCTGAACTGTTGCTGGATCACTCCACTCCTTCTGGTTGTCGAGTTTCTGTAGGACGACTTCTCGGGTCTGAGTTCTGGCAAAGAACGAACTCCATGGCGTTGATCAAAGTAGTGCTTGTTTGCTTTCTTCTGTTTTCTGTCTCTGTCATGGATTTCTTCCTTTTTCTCAAGCTTGGGTTCTAAGTTTTCTGGAAGGGTAGGAAGACGAGTACGGAGACGTCGACCCATGGCAAGTTCGATGGACTGAATCCTGTTGCTGTTGATGGTGTCGATCTGTGAATGAGTAGAGCCAGGAAAGGGTCATCCTGTGAAAGGATCTTCTTAGCTTCACGAACAGCACGTTCCGCCTCCCCATTTGCCTGTGGGAAATACGGCGAGCTGGTAGTATGTCTGAATCCCCACTGCTTACTGAATGCTTGAAATTCGTAAGCAGTAAACTGACGGCCATTGTCAGTGATGAGTAGTTCGGGAATACCGTGATGAGCAAATATGTTCTTCAGTTTCCCGATGACAACTTCTGTTGTGATGCGAGGGAGATGGCTGATTTCCAAGTATCTGGAGTAGTAATCAACCACAACCAGATACTGCTGGCCCTTGTGTTCACATAAGTCTGCTGCGACTTGCTGAAATGGGCGATCCGGTAGGTCTGTTGGGATGAGGGGCTCCTTTCTTTGTGATGGCTGCTTTTCTTCACAGAATTTGCAGTTTCGGACTGTCTCAGCGATAGCAGATGAAAGTCCAGGCCACCACACAGAGTTAGCTGCACGTTCACGGCACCTAGTTATGCCGGTGTGTCCTTCATGGATCCTGCTGAGAACATCTTCTCGCATTTTCTCAGGGATCACTATGCGTTGCCCTTTATGAGAAGTCCTTGGTTCACACTAAGCTCATTTCTGACAGAGAAGAATTCTCTGACTGCTGGATCCACTTGACTAATATAGTTGGGCCATCCCGTCAAGGTGTAAGTCAGTGCAGTATTCATGACTTTGTCTTGAGCAGTTTCTTTTGCAATTTCTTGTAGTTTTTTATCCGAAGCGGGCCAGGTCTCTTTGATCATGTTGATGTGGGCCCTGATGTCCTCTTCACATGATGAGACAGTGTCAACTTGCTGAACTAAAGCTTCGTTTTGTGGACTCCTAGAAAGGGTGTCGGCTACAACAAGCTTTTTTCCTGGGGTGAATTCTGCTTTCACATTGAATTTCATGAATCTCATCAACATTCGCTGGCAGCGAAGAGGTGTTTCGTTCAGATCTTTGTGTTGATCAAGGGTATGAGCGGTTTGTGATCAGTCTCTAATATAAATGACTCAAGGCCTATCAAGTATCTCTCGAACTTTTCACAAGCCCACACTGCTCCAGACATCTTTTTCGATTTGAGCGTACCCACGCTCAGCAGTGTTGAGAGTTCTGGAACAGTATGCCACTGGTTTCTTCACTCCATCATGATCTTGAAGCAGCACTCCGCCAATGCCGTAGCTGCTAGCATCTGTGCTCACAGTGGTTTTCCTGTTGAGATCAAAGAACGCCAGTGTAGGAGTTGAAGATAGAGCTTCCTTGATCTCATTGAATGCGTTTGATTGAGGTTCTTCCCATATCCACTCTTTGTCTTTTTCTAACAATTCT